>JBBBDQ010001153.1:3612500-3870000 GCA_037127315.1 Ascarosepion bandense | reverse complement strand
ACAAAGTTTCTTCTGTTTTTATTATCTAACAAAACATTCTAAGTCTAAATAGAAATACATAACAAAAATGTCATCTTATCACGATTAAATAACTCAAAGAAAACTTATCCTTTCACCATATAAAGACGTTTATTAGTATTATACTCTATAAAACGCAAACGTACAAAAAAGTTCGAACTAATTAGAGTGTTAATGATCTTCGAAATTTAATTGCTAAGCATTGTTCTTTAACAATGCGTCGTAATTGATATAATTCCAGTTGTAGCCTGTCTGATGATTGAGCTAGTTGCCGATGTCTTTGTTTTCGTCCAGGTAAAAGTTCTGATTTCCCCTTCAAGAAATGGACATGCGTTAAGTGCCTACTGATCACTAAAGATGTCTTAAATAATTACCGGTTTTCTATACCGTTCCAATAAGTACCTAACGCCTCCTGATATCTTCTACCTTTACAAAATCTACCTCAGGTCATCAATGAAGTATTGCTGTCATATATGTGTAGCGGCTACACAGTCTTCGCTTTCCAGTCTTGATAAAGTCCAAAAGCGTCTCTATGTCCTTGTGTGTAACAAATCATTTCCCGCCATAGAAACCTCACACTCCTCTCTCTGCACTATCGCTAATACTATGGAAAATACTCAGACAAACTACATTCCTTAGTTCCACCAGTTCTAACCGTTACGGGTAAGACATGGTACGTCGCCCACATTGTAGCGAGCCAACATCATTCAATTGGCATCCTATTGTTGAGATGTAAGTTCCAATTCAGCAGCCTTTTCCGACAAACCGATGGTTTGTCAAACCGACTCCAAAGAGGATGTTTCCCGATAACTACAATCGTTTAACGTATTCAAGTTTCGGATTAACCGTTATCTGCCCCGCATATTCTTATCTAGTGTGCCTTTTACTCTGTAACCCTGTAAAACTAGAAGTTCTTTGGTTTTGTTCATCATTGTAAAAAGTTATATATACTCTGACGTATAGGTCGTTCACGTTCAGGAGATTGAACTGCTGTAATCTCCCTTGTTCAATTACCTTTATTTTCCCTCAGGCTTCTCCATGGAGATCTCCAGAAAATATTAGGGGTTCTCTTTAAAGCTACTGTAAATACAAAATGCGATAAAATGAAATAAACAATAATCCTTCTTGCAACCTAGAATGCATTAAATACATGCATTGCTTGAATCTGTTTAGTACAGTGGACGTTTTTAACGCCATTAACTGACACTTTATCTCATCAATCGGAACGCACGCAAGTATTAAATGACGCTTGCATGCAGAAAATATCGCTGATTATATTCGCTTCTGAAGAAAAACTATGATAATACAAAAAAAATAAGCTGTTTTCTTGTAAGCTGTATTTTAACAGAAAATCTAACCGACTTATTGAAAGAATAAAAACATTACATATATTCAACATGATAACGTTAAGAGAACTTTGATATTTTAATGATCTCATTTCTTTTTATTTTCGTTTTATTTTTGTTTTATAAAATTCTGCTTAAAAACAGAACAACAAAAAAACGTGAAAAATCTGCAGTTGTTAACCGTCCATGCTTAGCGCCTCGGTCCAATTCTCTTTTTGATTTACATTAATTATCTAAAGATATTGATTTTTTGTGGATATCTATCCAAATGATATAATGGTATATGGGAGCACCTTCAAAACTCTAGATGGCAAAAGTTTGGCAGAGGATCGCTCTTTTGGCGTAGCAATCTAACAATTTAATGGGTGAAAAACTCCCTGGATCTTTTTTATTACCTGAAAATCCAAGCTAGTAAAATTCGGTTATCACCGAACTGATCCTGAATGTTTCCTCTATTACAATGAAAGGTTATTCTCTCAAAGAGACCCTTTGCTTTGAGCGCCTTTTGAGACCAATATTCACCTCATACTTCAAGTAAAACTCTTATATATGATCTACGCTAAAGAAAATTTTGTAGCGCTCTCGTCAGTACTAGACTTTCCTTACTATGCTCTATATTTACAGAAGCTAGATCAGATAGAAAATGAAGAATTTCTTTGATATTTTGATGAAAGCTGCTTTGTTTCCAATTTGCACTTTTGAGTTCAAAAGCCACTCTGCGTTCTTGTGGGTGACAAATTATTTTCTACCCTACAATCGCTTTCTCACGAAACTCTTGCTGTTTGATCACTTTTTCCATAGAAAATATTAAGTCAGGCTGCATTTCTGAGTTCCACCAATTCTAACCTTCACAACTAGGATCCGCCATTGAAAGTAGACTGTAACGAACCAACTTATTCCATTCATATTCCCTTAGTGAGAAGTAAATTTTACTTGAACAACTGCAACCTTATGGAATTGACTCCCGAGCGGATGATTCCCCGACCATTAGAATCCTTTCCTGCTCAAATCTATATTTGTTATCTTTCCTACATATCTTCATAAATGGCGTTTCTTACTGATCACGCAACAATCTCTTTTGGCAACTCCTGAGTGTCTGTTAGGCCTTCAATTGAGTGAACATTAATATAAAATGGGCTTTTTATCGGAATAGGGAAGAATGGAAAAATTGTGTTGATCTTACAATAAACAAAGCAAATTATGCCAATATCACGACAAAAAATGTTCTGTTCCATACACTGTACCAAAATAATCGACAATGATTGAAATATCTGAATGAAAAAAACATTCATTTACTCTAAAAGATCGTTTAAAAAATACAAACTGCTTGGATATGAAGAGAAATAGAATTGAGCAAATGCACAAAAAACAAAAAAAGGGATAAAAAAATTGTCTTTTCTCCAGGTTTATTTAACCTAGGGAGTGAAGAGATCTTAAGAGTACTGTAGGTCTATGTGAGATTTATCCTTAGTGGGTTCAAACTCAATAATGCATGCAAATTATCCAGTATTGTTGAGAGACACAGAAATAAAACTGCAGCTACTTTCAGAGAAAAGAGTAAAAGTGAGAAAGAAAGGACTAATTATCAGTCGCAAGACACAATGTATGGCCATTACTAAGAATTGTAGCTGAAGAGGTTAACTCTAAATTGTAAGTAAGGGCAGAAATCGTACTATCTGGGAAATGCTTTGTCAGACGATGAAAGGTTTACAAAAAGAATCAAAAACCGCAAAGGAATAGAGAAGAATATCTTCCAAAAACTAAATACAATATTGGGATAAACGAAAAGTTTAGTCGGAAACAAAAATCCATTTGTTACTTATAATTATTCTTACTATATGGAAGTAAATACTGAAAGATTTCCTCGCAGATGAAGAGAAAACCTCAGGTTACAAAGATACGGTTTTACGGAAGGATGCTGAGAATAACATGGACAGAACATGTGATCATTTAAGTAGAATGGAAACGAAAATATGTATTTTCTTCGGATCAGAAAGTGATTGTTACAAATTTCAAGGAAGCATAATGAGATAAATATTTTCTATCTGATACTCACAGGAAATATCGGAAATAAAAGAGGGAGATGGAAGCAGCTGGTAATATACCGAGCCAATTATTCAGCCTACATAGGTATATATTATTCTTATGATATTATGCTTAAATGCAATCATTATTTTCTTTGGTTATTTATATATGCACATCGATTATGCATTGTGGGTATTCTATTGTATTATTCTAACAATAAAATAGACTACCCATATCAATGATCAAAATGGTATTCCTTCCATTTTCTTGTATCCTTCCACTAAAGAGTATTTATCTTAAGTTATCTCAGTTTCTTAAAAGAAACATTGCCAATTATAAAATTATTATTAGCATTTCATTCATCTTATGATTCTAGTTTTTGCACCTACTAGGTAACAGTATGAGATTTCTTGAAATTTTTAAAGAAGAATTGATTCATATCTTTTGGTTACTTTTTACACATAATGCTAATAATTTTAACTTACCTGTATTTCTTAGATGAAGTAGTTTAATTATCCTTAAGTTTATGGAGTATTTCCTTTATCCGATTTCAGTTACTTTGCATTATGAGTACAAAGTATTGTTCATATTTAATTCGTCTGATATTTCCTTTTTAAGCATAGAAGTAGTAACCTTAAACGACTTAAGCATCGATTAATTAATGCCGATTGCCCTGCATTTATTTCATCAATTTATCTTATCTTACAACTAATATTTAAATGTTAATTTTTTTATTGTAATATTGTCAGTTGTTAAGAATTAATGATTTGAAATGTTTCTCTTGTTTTACGGAATAGTAATTTTGAATTATATTGATCTTATATTATCAGTTATTATTTTTTGTTTATTTTTTCAGCTTATCTTATTTAGACATTGTATTAATATTTCTAAGATGGTTGAGTATTTTAAATGGAGCATTATCATTATTCAATCATCTTAAATTGTCCGAGTTTATTTGTCCTAGTCTTTTCTGTTTCTTAGATGACACTGTTTCTATTATTATTATTATTATTATTATTATTATTATTATTATTATTATTATTATGTCATTTTTCATCATATTTCGATTTCTGCATTGGTCTCACTACCAACCATGTCTGCGTGGAGACCTAAGGCAGGTAGTGGCGTGTTGTTATGACTCCATTTCATGTTTTTCTATCTTCCCTATCATCTCCAGCATTAAATAGATAAAGTTTTCCTTAGTGTGTGGGCTGTACTTAATAAGACAATTTTTTGTATATCTCTTAAGCTTGGGTTTCCAGGGATTCTTTCAATGTGTTGTTTTGTTCCATTTTTTATCATTCCAAGTGCACCTACTATCACTGGCACAACTCTTGTTTTCAATTTCCACATTTTTTCTATTTCAATTTCCAGGTCTTTATATTTTGACAGTTTTTCAAATTCCTTGATTGCTATGTTACAATCCGCTGGACAAGCCATATCAATTAATAGACAAGTTTTCTCCTTCTGGTTTTTAACAATAATGTCTGGCCTGTTTGCTTCAATTTTTCTGTCTGTGTAGATGGTGTAATCCCATAGAATGGTTACATCTTCTATTTCTGTAACCGGTGCTGGATGATGTTCGTACCAGTGTTTGTTTACAGCTTTTCCATAATGTTTGCACATTGTCCAATGTAAATATTGCCCAACTCTATCGTGGCGATTTTTATATTCGTTTGGGGCAAGCACAGGACAGCCTGAGATTAGGTGGTCTATTGTTTCTTGGTGTTTATCATAAAACCTGCATTTTGGATCCATATTATTATGCATAATATTTGCCTGAAAGTTTCTCGTGAAAAGACTTTGGTCTTGTGCTGCAAGTATAAATCCTTCAGTTTCAGACTTTAATCCAGATGCACGTAACCATCGATGAGTATTAACTTTGTCAACATTGGATTTATTGGCACGTACTGGATATTGGCCATGCAGAGGTTTGTCTTGCCAGCGCTGTTTCATCTGTTCAAGAGCTTTACCTTTGGCTTTCATTTTCATATTCTTTGCCGCAATAGTTGGTTCTTGGCTTCTGTTTTGCTTTTCTACAGAATCTACTAACTGTAAATCTTGTTTGTATTTACTGCCTTCTTTTATTATTGAATATTTTTTTTATTTTATATTTTTTCTTTCTTTCTTCATGTTGCCTTACTAATTGTATCATCCAATCCTTTGTTGTTTCTATGTATGTTAGTAAGCCAATAGTTGTTGTCTTGTATGACAATTCCAGCTGAATAAGACCCCTTCCACCTTCTTTACGGGGTATGTATAGACGGTCTACATCAGCCTTTGAATGATGCATCTTATGCTTAGAAAGAAGCTTTCTTGTTTTAGCATCCATTCGCCTGATGTCGTTTAGAGTCCAGTTTAAGATGTTAAAGCTATATTGGACAACTGGGATTGCAAGGCTATTAATGGCAATAACTCTGTTCTGTGAATTTAATTCAGTTTTTAATATCATTCGTAGCCTTCTATAGTACTCTTTACGCACTATTTCTTTCATTTTTTTATGGTGAATGTTTTCGCTCTCATTTACACCTAGGTATTTATAAGCTTCTTCTGGTTTCAATTCTTTTATTGTTACAGCAGGGTCTAGGCTAATTGAGGATGTTTCTTGTATTGATCCACGTAAAACTGTAGCTTTAGCAAATTTATTCAAATTAAATTTCATTCCAATGTCTTCGCTAAAGCATTTTACAGTTTGCAGAAGACCTTCCAGCTCATTATCATTCTTAGCATATAACTTTAAGTCATCCATGTAAAATAAATGGCTTATTTTCTTTTGGCCTATTTTATAACCACATTCTGTCTTATTAAGTTGACTGGTTAGTGCTATTAATGATATGCAGAATAGTAAGGGAGATAAAGAATCACCTTGAAATATACCTCTTTCGATGTTTATTTCATCAGACTTATAGGTTCCATTTATATGATTGAGGTAAAGGGTTGTTTTCCATATAGACATGCACTGTTTGATGAAATTGATGATGACGGGCGATATCTTGTATATATTTAAAGTCTTTAAAATCCAGTAATGTGGCACACTATCGAATGCCTTTCGGTAATCTATCCAGGCAGTACTAAGATTTTTCTTTGTACTGTAGCAGTTTTCCAGGATCATTTTGTTAATTAGCAATTGGTCTTTACAACCATAACAGCCACGTTTGCACCCTTTTTGTTCAAGCGGTATCATGTCATTTCTTTCTAAGAATAAATATGTCTGTTTTGTTAAAATAGATGTTAATAGTTTATATGTTGTCGGAAGACATGTAATTGGTCTGTAGTTTTTCGGGTTGTTTGTGTCACCATTCTTGGGTAGAAGAAATGTAATTCCTTTGGTCATCCATGCAGGAATTTTAGTGGGATCGTCAACCATTTCTTGAAGTTCTTTGGCTAGTTTTTTATGTGCTGCATTTAAATAATATAGCCAAAAGTTAGGAATTTTATCTATACCTGGGAATTTCCAATTGTGTGCTTTTTTTAGTGCAAATTTAGCATCATCTTCTGTAATTCCAGACCATGTCTGTTCGGGTTTATTTTTCATTCGTTCTATCTCCTGCGTAATCCCGTGTACTTCCTTGCTAAGTTCTTTAGGGCAAGCCCATATCTTTTCCCAGAACTGTGTGACTTCTTCCATTCTGGAGGGTACTGTCACTTCAATTCTTTTTTTACCTATTTCCCTGTAAAATCTCTTTGTATCAGTCTGAAAAATCTTATTTTGTCTGTAAAATCTTGCTCTTTTTTCATAGCGTCTTATTCTTTGAGCCTTCAGTTGGATTTTTTGCTTTATTTTTTCTTTATTTGATAAGACGTCATTTTCATTCCTGATGTTATATTTTTTTTCGGCTCTTCTTCTTTTCCTAGTTCTTACATTTATTCCTCTACTCAGTTCATCCAGTACTGACAGTTCACTTCTAAGCTGTTCGATTTCTTTTTCTATTTTTCTTTTCCAAGGTGGATCTTCACGTCTGCGAGACTGCCTTGTTTTTATTTTGATATTTAATTTTTTTGTTGCTGCTGTTGCTGATGCATATATTACTTCGTTAAGATTTGTATGAGGGTCTTCATCCAGTATTGATTTCAGTGCTGCATTGTACAGTTTAATAGTTCGGAGGTTTTGTTTTGTTGGTTGTAATCTTGGGAGCTGTTCACGTTCCTCCATTGTAATATTTTGTATTTGACTTAGATGGTTTTTTATTTCTATCTTGGCTTCCTTTATATTGTTCTTATTTTCCGTCAAATAATTATCTTCGATGTGTTCTGAACTCGTTTTATTTTTGTCTTTTAACTGACTCAGACTCAGATCACACCTTTCCAGCACTTTTAAACTTACATCATTATCTTCGCAGTGATTTGCGTGTTTCACGGTTTCTACATTATGACCTGTGACTTGTTTGATGTTATTACTTTTTATTTCTGATTCCGGTTCCTTTTCATATTTTGTTGATTCGACTCTTCTTGTTACAATTCTTTTAATTTCATGAATTTCAGCTTATTATTATTATTATTATTATTATTATTATTGTGGTTGTTGTTGTTGTTTCTGTTTTTGTTGTTTTTCGGTATAACTGTTTGTTCTGTTAGCTGTCTCCAAGTTCAAAACTGAGTATAGGCCCATAACCTGTTTTATTGATAAAAATTTCCTGAGGATATGCAAAGTTTCACGGAGTGCAATCTTTTTCAGTTTAACCAAATTCGGTTTTTCAGGTGGTCGAGAAATATACTTTTTTATCTTTTATTGTATACTTCCTAGTTCACTAATTGTGACTGTCAGATCTTTGAGATGCCACACATTCTAGATCCTAATATTTACTTAGTTTGTTGAACAAGTTGACTGAAATATTTTCTTCAGCAAGTATTCACCCAGTGTATAAGCACCTTTTCCCAGCAAAAATTCTACAATTATATGCAGCTTATTGGCTTTTATTGTTCTGTGAGTTGGAAGTGGGGAAATTCGACATTACATACACATTTTCATTAGATGGCACAGGATTTGGTTTATGTTATCACCAATTCTTTTCTATTGGTAGATTGCACTTGCAACTCACTGTTCACTAAATATATGAATACATTCTCTCAAGGCGTGGAAGGTATTCTGGGCGGTGAGCAGAAAGACAACAAGTAGCCACTAGTTTCTGAAAGTTAGCCACAAATTCCGCATAGATAACTAACATCAGTTTTTGAGAATGCAATGCTAATAGTTTTTAGTTGTTAAAATTATTCTTGAGCAACATTGATGAATTTTTTGTCTGAGAATTCAGGCCAGTGATTGGAAGCCTATGATGGGCCGCAGCTTAATCAACATCATTACCGTTTAACCTCTACGGATATTTTCTAAAATGTGACTTCGTTTCCGTTCAGATTCCTTTTTTCCAGTCACTGAACTTTTTACTTTTTATTTTTTTCTTTTCTATATAGACTGTTCACTTATGTTATGGACATTAACATAGCTTTAATCTTTTCAGGATAAATAGTTTACAGCTTCCTGGGAAACAGAATACAGGCATTTTGTTATTTCATGCCTGAGTACCAGTTTTAGCGTCCATTCATTGGCACATTGCAAGAATTTATGAATTCTTGCTACAAGTCTTCTTCCAACACAGCATTTTAGAAAATATAATCTGTTTCTATCTGTCTTTGGATGATAAACGCAAAATAGTCTTTGTACTTTCACGTTTATTTTTCATATCTCGTTTATTATTCAGTTTATAATGTTCACGCTGCAAATCACCAGAGATATTGCTAATTACCGATTATTAATATTATTATTTACATTGTCCGGGTTATTGTCCTCATCTTTATTGTTGTATACACGACATTTCGGCTGGTGATACACGTTGGAATTTCTAACCGAACCCTTTATTTCGTCCAACGGCGGTAGATTGTTCTAGTTTCACGTGTCATGCCTTTTCTTCATATGTCACTTTCAATTATTTCTCTTTAGTACCTCGACACTTGATTACATCAACCAACGCTTTTATCTACTGAGCCATGTGTCCTATTAGAAATTCTAACTAATATCACCTGAAGAAGGCTGGACAGCACAACGGCCTAAACGTCTTCAATATGGCAATAAAGATGAAGACAATAGCCAGAACAATGTAAATAGTTACAATACCTCATTTTAGAAATATAGACAGATTATAATTATTGCATAGCATTTGTTCTACATTATATGTCTTTTTAACAAGTGGTAGTAATCCTATTAAATGGCAGAAATTAGTGGAAATCATGTAAAATTTATTATTTTTAGTAATACTTTTTGAATCATATTTTTTGTTTCTTTTGATATCAAGCAGATTACTCATTCAAACAGTTTCAAAATCTTCGTTTACATCGTGACAAAGTAACGCTCATACTGGTGAACTATGTCTGAATCTCAGATCTTATAGCATGCTGCGATATGGTTCACCGGGATGAAATGGTGAATTATAAGCAGGTGTTATGACATGAAAACACACATGTGCCACCTTAGTTAATTATAAGATATTTAAGAGGGGTCAAAATGTCTATATTCGATAAGTTAAATGATAATTTCGGATAATTGCTACGCATATACTGCCTTCATTTGTGTAGTGTGTGCATCTTAGAGATGTGACATCATCCACAGTTTACTAGACAATTAAACAGACTTCTTTTAGATTGCCTCTTCTTTTAAATCTATTTCGCCTTAGTGTTTGCGGAGGGAACATTGAAGAGTACCATGTACATTCAGAAATTTATTAAGCCTATTCTACTGTTATCTATCCTTGCAACTGCGATGTGCTTTTCTAGTAAGATAATACCCTCTCTTATGGAGCCCGTGTTGCTAAATATACGTTCCACAATATTTGACATATTTCTTGATTATAAAGGTCATAAAAACTTTCTTTTATTTTGGACATGACAGAGCTGCTTGTCTAATCCAGTTCATCCATCTACAAATATTATTCTATTGTGCCAACTGGAATACGTACTATGAAATAATATATTGCAGGATTTTTTTTTGTCATGGGTTTCTACGTGAGAATACAGATCGATTTTAAAACCCAAGAAGAATAACTTCTTCTCCTTGTAAGTGCCGTATCCTTTCAAGATGTTAGCGTTCGTGGCTTTCCACGATTCCCAATTTTTGTAGCACCTAATATCTTTTGTCTTTTTGGTATCTCAATCAACCCTGCTCGTCATCTATTTACCCAAGCTCACCAGATATGTTTTGCGTAGCTTTCCTCTGTCTTTCTTACCCTCAGTCTGTCCTGTAAGAATATTTTTCCTAAACCTTCTTCATCATTATATACCCTAGAAATTATGTCTCTTTCTGATGTTAAATAGAAGTGTCATTTTTGTTGCCATTGTCTCTAGAGTATCTTCGTTTTTCATATCTTCTGTTCGTTTTAATAATAGAACCATTCTGCTGTGTGTCTGTGATGAAATTGTCCAGTATTCACTGTCTTATAGGAGGTGTGATAGTTCATAAAATTTCAGTAGTTGTCTCTTTGTTTTTCGCAATATGTTTTCTTTTCTTTTTTTAATACTTTGCTCGGCTTTTGGAAAGCATATTTCCCGATTCCAAACTGCCTTTAGATTGCCATCTTGCACTTTCCCCTCTTTGTTAATACACTTCCCAGAAATCTAAATTGTTGTACCTGTTTCATTTCGGTATCTGTCATTTGTAATTTGTATCGGGGTTGTTTTATCTAACAACCATACATTCAGTTTTCTTGCAATTGATGTTTTCAATTTTCCTCACTTTCCTTTTTTACCTTCTGTAGACGCTTTGGTAATATCAGTTCTAAGTATTCCTAGTACACCTATTAATTCCGAATGTGTAAACCGATTGAATTTTATATAGGACAAGTTAATCTATTGCAACCATATTATCTGTACGTTTAATCTTGAGTAAAATGATAGATACTAGATTGAGTCAAAACCCTTTTTAGGATTTTCAGTTACGGTTTTTGCAACTTGAATCCTCATGATACAGCATGAATTTGATACAACTTACGGAATTTTGTATCCTTTATTTTCAGATATAACATATAAACATTAATTGTTTATTCTTTATATTACAACTTTAATAGTGAGTGATGAAAAATCACAATGAGACCCATAATATGCTGTCTGAGGTAGAAAAAGGGTGAGTGCAAGTGCAGCTGCGCAAATTAATGACGTGGAAGGTTCAGAAACTTTCAACTGCGTGTGGCACAAAACTTGTTTAGAAGTTTAAAGATAGATGCCACCAATCTCTAAGACAAACAACGATGAAAATGAAACCTTACATGAAATGACTGAATAACCAACTTAAAACACTTGTACATTGTCAACAGGAGTTTGATGTTCACAAAGTACAATCCTCTGACACCTCCATGAGCACGACCATGTGAACTGACGTTCCTCTTCAAAATGTGAACATTTGCACATTATTTTGTAACATAGAATTATAACTGGGGATGAAATATGAGTCTATGTTCATAATCATGAGATAGATTAATGGTTTTGTTCCAACAAAACTTCAGGACCTATTGTTAAAAAGGACAGTTTGAACAAAACATTATGTTGTGTGCTTGGTGGAATTTTGAGTGGATGTTACACTATTAGCATGTCTTAGATGATTATACTATGAATGTTGACCTTTATGCTCATCAATTGCAACGAATATATGATGCTTTGAAAACCCTCTACTCGGTATTAGACAATCGAAGTCACGTACTCATAGGGCATGACTAAGCGCCAGTACACACTGACAAAGAGCAAAGTTGAGTAACTAAAGATGTTGGAACTTATGCTTTAACCGGTCTACAATCCAGACATTACATTATCAGATTACCACCTTTTCCAAATCATGGCATATTTATGTGTGGGAGGATGTTCAACAATGTAAATGAGGTTAAACACAGACACGAGTAGATTTTTACCTCTAAATCAACCAATTAGTACAAGCCTGGAATTGATGTTTTGCCATAACGATGGTAATAGACAATAGAATAGGATGAAATATATATTTTATGAATAAATGATCTTCATATGCAACATATTTTAACTATTAATTATAGCTTACGAAATAAACCGAGTGTATTATGATTGATCCAATTTTATTTTCCCCTTACTTTATTATATTTTGTAGTAGTTGTACTTACAAAATGGATAAGAATCACTGAAATTATTATTAATAAACAATAATAATAGTGGCAATACTTAATGTCAGAAATTCAGATAAATTTAAACTTATCTGTATACTTCTAAATATAAAAGATACATGAAAAGAAAAATGTACCAGTCAATAAGTACTAATAAAATGCTTTCTTACCGTCATTTCATGTATATTGTAGTGTCATTAAAATATATATATATATATATATATATATATATATATATATATATTATAAACATATAGTGTTAAATATAAGAGACAATGAATGTCTATTATGTTTAATCATGAGCCGTTCTAAACATCGTTCTTTGGCTTTAATTTCAATTGAAAATAAAGACAAGAATTCTCCAAAATTTGGATAATTTTTTACTAAGTTGGTTCTAAGCTTTCGGCTTACATGAACCATCTTCAGAGAGGTTACAAGGATGTTAACATAAAAACACCTACCATCAACGACGATTTTATCTTGTGTTGACATAAAACTTTGCTAAGCAACAATAACAGTTACCAAACATGGTAAACGCTGTTCGTAAATTTGTAATGCGGTTCTATGACGTCACACCGCGTGAGAGCTAGAAATAATAACAGAACCATATATTTAAATGCAATGTAATGTAGTATGACCAGATTTACGCGTGATTTTATTAAGTGTGGGTTGTTTGGATTTAATGTAGATGGCCTCCAATATCTGCAGGTTCTTTTTACCGTGTGTATGAGTGAGGATTATTGTATTGTTGACTAAAATCTGTCTGATATTACCTACATGACTATGTTTTTCTAAGAAATGTTGTTTCATTGTACTCTGATCAGAAATGTTGGAGAATTTTTGTCTTTATTTTCACCTGAAATTAAAGCCAAAATACGATGTTTAGAACGGCTCATGATTAAACATAATAGACATTCATTGTCTCTTATATTTAACAGTATATGTTCAGAAAATTATCCGCTGCCTCGATACACTATATATATATATAAAATGAAATTGAAAAGATTGTGACACGTTAACTCTGCTGTTTAACCTATAATAATGGAAGTCCTGACAAAGATCTAAGAAGATAAAAGCAGAAATTTATTAAAATTTCATATAATTTTTTAAAATTGCATTGTAAATCCTGCTCATATACTCAGGTGATAATTATCAATATAAAATAAAATACAAATTCTGTACATGTTAAGTTCCAAAATTTGTGCAAAGAGAATACATATATTTACGACATGCATTTGCCTAATTTTTGAGTGAAAGAATCCCTGAGGGACTGTCATAAGAAAAAAATAGAACTGAAGATTATCATAATTTATAACTATACTAATACTAATAATAATAATACTAAAGAAAACAAGTGAGTCATTAATTCGGCAGATTATTTGAAATACTTATCACTGACAGCGTTACTCAGTTTTCTCCTGTTTGCTGGATTTTCTAAAATTTGCAAAGATATTTTTATATTTGAAATTCAGAAGTTTAAACCGATCAATTCTTTTGCTTTGGCGGATCTGAAACAATCAGTGACTATTCATTTGAAAAACAGCTTCAAATTATTAATTTCACATTGAGAAAAGACTCAAAATCAATAATCTCTCATCTGAGCTTAAAGTCTGAAAAAAATGAAAAAAACCTTTCATTCTATAAAATAAAACGCCATAAAAAAGCCTCTGGTTTTTTAGTTATTTATTTTGGTGGGGGTAGTGAAGCATGAATATGTTTATTCGTCTGCAATCCAGTAATGTTTTAATGTGAGATTCAAACCCAGAATAGTCATATTTCATATCGCCACCCCAAAGAAAACAAGCAGAAAAGACAAAGGAGAGAGAGAGTACATATAATAATACCAAAATACCTATTTTCAGCCAAAAGTGATACTATTAATATGGTTAGATTAGAAGGAAGGGTCTATGAGTTCTTTTTGGAAGCAAAGATGATTGATTCGAACAAGTATTGCTCAAACTTACATTACCTGAAGTCACTAACAGGCGAAAACGTCCGTAATTAGTTTATAGCCTAACGCTAGGCGGGCTCTTTATTTAGTAACTGGGAAAAAATTTTTTATAATTCGGAATGTTTTCATTCATAAACCATAATCAGGACGACTGCATTTTCGAAAAACCATTTACTTTTGTCTTTACAGTATTCTCCAGATAGATTATTTCAGTTCCCTGGAAGATTAAAAAGGAACCTAGTGTAATTCAGAAAGATAAAATGTTCCAGGGAAATGGAATTATGAAGAAGACTGAAACTTCTCAGAATTGAAACTAAATTATAATTTTTTTTCTTTGAATATTGGAAATAATATAAATGTTGGTAACTATCAATTATCGGATGTATTATTTATAAACTTCTAATAAAACTGATGTGGACGATCTTAGGGATTTTAACTCTGGACCTCACAAGCACACGAAAAAGAGTGAGATATTGTTGCACTGACCGCAGGAACCGGGTCAATTTTGCCACTACAGATGAGGAAATTCACATTAAAGCCGACCCCAGGTGTCATAATTTTTTATTGTGAACAGACAAATAGATTTTTACACTTGCCGTGAAACATTTTGAACACTGAAAACTCAGTTATATCGATTTTCAGTGAGTGACAGGCACCAATGACTTTATGTGACACTAACTTTATGTTTAGGTATTACTTATACAATTATGACATTTGGTAACCCTGCCTTGAAGTTGGGCAGACCACTATTACTCTTGGTTTTAATCGTCTCTGGGTTCTACATACTAGTGGAATTGCGTCCGACTAACTAAAGGACTGATATAGTGGTTTTCATCTGGATCAATATGAGGAATTAGTATTCAGGCCGTGGAATGTGGTTAATTTACTTACTTAGATAGATAGATAGATAGATAGATAGATAGATAGATAGATAGATAGATAGATAATGATATTTAAAAAAATAAATTAAATTAAAATAAAAAAGACCATCATGTTAGATAAATATAGTGGGGTGGAAGCTTATTATTTTAATATAATAGTGTGTAAAGACTCATACAAGTAAATATATCAATGCATATCGATAGAAGACTAAAAGACTAAAGGTTTAAACTGGAAAGGAATAAAACGGTAGCTGAGGTATATAAAGCGAAGGGTTGGAAAAAAATAAAAGATAAGAACAAAAGAAAAAAGAGAAAATATTACTTAAAGAGTTTTGTACTTATAAAAATCAAATAGATCACAAAAGTGAGATTTTTAGAAACATAAGTACTGGATAATAGATGACTAGTAGGAGAAAGTATACATAATAAAGTAGTAGCTAATACAGGTAAAGTTTGAGGGCGTATATAATTAATTAAAATGCATAGGTTTTATGGATAAGAGCAAATAGTAAACCTATTGAGATAATTTTAGATGGATTTAAGAGTATGAATAATTCTATGATGGTAGTAATTAGTGAGTTCATTACGTTGGTTTAATAAGTTAGTTCTTGGGAATTTAATTATATGGATTTTTCTTTTAAGCAAAGTCGACATATTTCATATTACGACTTACATGTTCTAGCTTTTGTTAATATATTCCATTTAACCGTAAGAGTTTTATTTGCATCTTTCAACTGCCAAGAGTATTAAAAGAGAGAAGTAGAATTATTATAGATTTTATTATTGAAAAATAGGTTATGCTGATAAAAACGTGACTTAAAACTATTTTTAGTACTACCAATAAGTTTGATAGGTTTACGATTTTCAGTAATCCATATAATTAAATTCCCAAGAACTAACTTAACTCTTTGTTATTCTTATACTTTATTTATATTTTTTCCATTTCTTTGCTTTTATGCATATATCTATTCCATTCCGATTTAAACTTTAATTTAAGGGTAAGAATTCATTTTCACGTTTCTAAGAATGAATTGTATACATTGGTTTTGATGTAGAGTTTTTTTTTTTTTTTTAAATTATTTTAGAATACGTTCTATCGTGATTTCTTCTTTTTTCTTTTCTTCTTTTTGTTTATTTCCCCCTTTTGTTAGGTTTATCAAATTTTTCTTGTTTCTATATTAACTTTAGTATTTTTAATTATTTTAACAATATTCTTTAAATTAGCATTAATTTTTAAAATAATAGTATGAGTAGTTATTTTTTCAAATTGTATTAAAATTATGATGTACAATTATTTTTTGTACCGTAAATATATCCCAGTATATTTAAAATTAAATTTCATAGTTAAATTTTTCCATGTTTTTCTAAGAGAACAGTTAGGTGGTTTGAGACGCTGCTATTACGAGAAATGGTGTCAACATTTATTTTTCATGATACTGTATTTCCTTTTATTGTATCTCTTTGTCCTTTCTTTTTCTCTTCTTGCTTTCCATTCAGTTTCTTCTGTTTCATTTTTTCTTTTTTCTCTTTTTTCTCCTTTTTATCTCTTCTTTACATTAATCAATCGTCTATCTTTTCTTTATCCTTGCTTTCCTCTTTCTGTGAGTTTTTTTTCAAACGAGAGAGAGAGAGACTTTCGTAAATAACCGTTACAAATGTCTGTTATAATATGGACATGTGAGCGTCTATGTAAAATTGAATAAAAGAAAATAATTTTTTTTGTGGTGGGGGAATATTTTGAGGACCAACTGTTGTACAGTTTGGGTCTGACGAGCCGCGTTAATAACATCAGGAGATGAAATATGTATTATCCATTGTAATATTCTAAAATCTTTTATATATATATATATATATATATATATATATATATATATATATATATATAAGAATGGAATAAATAAGAATATATACAAGTATAGGGTAGGTATGGATGGAATAAATTTCCATATCCAAAAGAACACTATTCTTAAAAAAGTGATCAATGCAAAGTAGAGCGAATAATATTTATTTAGAATTTTAAACATAAATATGTTTTAATATCACTACAGAAGTAGCTATTACTTCGTTATCCAAATATGTTAGTGTTAAAAAAACTAAACGCCTACTGTTAAATGGAAAGCTCTTACAAGGGCTCGAACTTGTAATTCCTTCCGTGTACCTTGCTAACTTTGTCCTAATGAAAAGTTACAAATCATCAGATGCAAAGACAATTTTAACCTATTACAATTGAGAAATGAACTTACTGTTCATTATAGGCATAGTTTATTATTTACTTTACCATACATGTTGTGATATGAAGTATTTATGTATACTATTTTCATTGCTGTCAATTGTCATTTTTCTTCATTTAATGGTTATTTTCATTTAAGTTGGATGTTCTAATTAATATTTACAAGGTATTTAATTTGGCATATATTAACTATTTTATAGTTGCTAAGTATTTAATCTGACATTGATCGTCAAGTTATATAGTTATGAGATATTTAATCTAACATTGATTATAATGTTAATATTCGATAGATTTCAATTTAGCATATATCACCTGGTAAATATTTAATAAGTATTTTATTATAGCACTGATTGTCAAATTAATATATATAATTATGATTCTCGGGACATTAATTTCACATTGATTTAGAATATTTTATTAGTGCCTAATTTTAACTGTTTACATACATCAGTGCAGTTTTATTTTTTTTCATTCTGTTATATAAGAATATATATACTTCGTGCATGGGTTTGTCAACGTATTAGTGTATGTATGTAGGTGTACAAATTTTTTTGCACTCGTAGGCATATTGATATTTTGTTTTACTTGCTAATGTTTATGTGTATGTATATTTTTATGTATACGTATATATATGTGTGTGTATGTGCTTATATATATATTTTTCTTATTTCTATGTGTATGTGTATTTGTGTGTATATATGTTCGGATGTCTATGTATGCATGTCTGTACGTATATATATATATATATATATATATTCTTGTCTATGCAAGTTTATATATATGCGTATGCTTCTGTGCTTATTCCTGTGTTTATTTGCGTATATTTATGCCAGGAGTTGTATGTAAGTATTTTCATGTATGTGATTTCATTGTTTTATTTTGTATATCAAACTCTATAGAGTTTTTTAGTCGCGTACGTTTTTGTTCTTTGCTTGTATGTTTGCGTGCGAATATACTTAATTATTTTATTTGTTCATGCACTGAAATGTGACTGACGAATAAATTGACACGTCGATAAAAATAAAATTTAAAAATTTGCGTATGTAAATATATATATATACATATATATATATATATGCGTATATTCAACTGTACATATGTATGTATAGCAGTATATGGTTGTATGTGCGTATACTTGTTTATTTGTTTATATGCGGATGTTTATAGATTTCTATATGTGTACATACATGTCTTTTCCTATCTTAATATCTGAATAACTTTATAATAATCTAAATTCATACTTTGTTAAACTTAGAATTTATAGCTAATAGTCGATTAATAATGCTAATCTCTATTTTAATCAAATAATAATATTAATCACCCAATAAATTATTTTCGAGTCTCACATTCTTTAAATTAGTAATTACTTTATTTTGATTGGTCCATCATCACTTGATAAGACAAAGGTAGTGTCGAAACAGAATAGCTACTTTTGTAGTGATATTATAATATACTTATGGTATAAATTCTAAATTAAACATATATATATATATATATATATATATATATATATATATATATATATATATACATAATTAAATTTGTTATACAATAAAAAATTCAAAATACATTGCGACATGGAAATTTTGTCATCAGGCAGTGTTAAAAGTTAATTGTGAAAATCATTTTCACAAGTAACATCAAACATTGCGTGATGACGAGAAAGAAATTTTAAAACATAGAAATTTCCGTATCACAATTTATTTTTAATTTTTAATTGTATAACAAATTTAATTAAATAATTATATTATGCTCTACAATATTTATTGTATCAAGCAGTTTTTTAAAAAGTAAATGCCAGAAAATTCAAAATCGTAAAATCTTGGCTCCTCTTTACCTGGGTTTATATATATATATATATATATATATATATATATATATACTGTGTGATTGAAAAGTAACTCCCTATTTTCTGTATGAGTGACCCGCCTGGACTCCTGATAAATAATTTATGAACATCCTGTCACTTTTTCTTTGATGTTGGTTAAAATATCATGTCTACTGTATCAAATCAAGACTTTCGAAGAACTTGATGGGAGAATATAAGAATTTGTTTTCCATACGGCAAACGTTCCCGCTGAAATCAGTTGACGCAATTCCTAAGCGGCTCGAGAATCTGGTAGCCAAATCAGGTGTCAATATCGAATTTTTAATAAAGACCCATGCTAATGCTAAACACTTTTCTGTCATATCTAATTCTTCGAAAATTATAGTTAGTAAATATATTATTTACGATAAATTTTGTTACGAAAATGTTAGACATTCGGCTGGATAGGGGTCGCAGAGTCGAATCCTGCCGAATGACACATATTTTCGTAACAAAAATTTATCATAAATAATCAGGTAGGTAGAAATAAATATATAAAACTGTTTGATTATAAACAGAATATCTACTAAAATACGAGTACCGATCAAAAATAATGTTCAAAAACTCACAAAACTCATTACAATCTGTCGGTTGTTTATAACCATTTTCGTTAATCTTCGTTAATTTCCGTAATATATATATATATATATATATATATATATATATATATATATATATATATATCCGAGTGAGTATAGTAAGTAGACTTCCTAGACATAACATTAGACCTAGTATCGAACACTTTCCAACCTTACATGAAAAACAACACTAACCCAATATATATAAACCCCAACTCTAATCACCCACCATCCATTATTAAGCACATCCCATCATCGGTTGAACGTCGCATTAACAAGCACTCATCCAACAAAGAGATATTTGATGAGCACAAAGTAATTTATAATAGAATCCTTAATGAAAGCGGGTATAAATCATCAAAAATCAGTTTTGTGGAAAAATTCAAAAGTCCAAAAAGCAAAAATAGAAGCAGGAAAATAATACGGTATAACCCTCCATTCAACCAATCGGTTAATTTCAAGATGGGACATAAATTTCTGAAATTAGTAGAGAAGCACTTTCCCAAAAATAACCCTCCGAGCAAAATCTTTAATAAAAATACCATAAAATTAATCTATAGCTGTTCCAATAATCTAGAAAAAATAATCAAAATGCAAAACACCAAAATATTAAAAATACTCAGCAAAAATAAATCCAACACTAATACAAGTCTGTCCCATGATAACAACCTCTGTAACTGTAGAAACCCCAACCAATGTGCCATGGCCAATAAATGTCTGACGAAATCTCTGATATATATATGTTCGAATTCATCCTTAGAAAATCCTAAAGATATTGGGAATACCATGAACGTATTTAAGAAGCGCCTTTACAATCACCTCTCATCCTTCAATAGCAAAGAAAAACAGAACATGACATCTCTCTCCAAATACTTTTGGAAATTAAAAGACAAAAATAAAACACCTATGGTCAAATGGAAAATCCTCAAAAAAAGCAAGAACAGCAAAATCTATAAAAGAACCATGCTTTCTTTGTCTTCAAGAAAAAATAGAGATCCTTAGATATATAAATAGTAACAAGCTCTTAAATCAGAGACACGAAACCACAGTAAACTACAAGCACATTAGGGACCTAACCCTACAATCATGCTAAGAAATACTAAGAGTTTGATTAGATATTCTTATTATAAAAGATGAAAAATGCTACAGAAATAATCAATCCAATAAATACTTAAAGGAAGGTTTAATAGCCGCAAAAACATCTAAATAAATAAAACGTAAAATTAAAGAAATAAAAAAGCTCCCAAACTATCACTAAAGCCTACACCAATAACCTTACTTAACGCATTAACCTTACTTAAATACAAAAATATTCCGTACTGGAAAAATCAAAATTAAACAAATGGCTCCCAAACTCGAAAAAGAATCAAAATCTATATATTCAAAATTAAGATTAAGTATACTATTTCAGAATAATTATATCATACACAAAAATAAACTGTAAGCACACGTAAGATCTAACCCTACAATCACACTAAAACATACTGGAAATTTGAATAGATATTTTTATTATAAAAAATAAAAAATGCTATAGAAAAATCGATCTAATAAATCCTTAAAGTAAGATCTAATACCCGCAAAAATATCTAAATAAATAAAAAATATATAAAAAATTAAAAGAAATAAATAAACGATAATTTATAGAAAAAAGATTATAAAAAATTAAAAGAAAAAAACCGATCCTCTAAACTTAACATGAAGATTAAACATACAACTTTATATAAAAAACATTAAAATGCTAATTTGCATTTACTTCCTAAAAAATACAAGTTTAGATTTCTTGAAATAACTTCGCCTAAATACAATAATACTCCAAACTTGAATATAAAATAAAAAAATATAATTAAAAAAAAAACCCTATAAAATAAAAAATATTCTATACCGAAAAAATCAAAATTGGAAAGAAAAAACACCCCACCCCTCTCACGTCTATCTAAAAAAAAACCAAAGTGAAAACCTAGCCACAGGATCAAAGTAAATACATGAATTAGGTCCGCTAACAACAGACATCAATCGATAAACGATAGCCAACCATAAAACCATAAAACTGACCACTACACACGCCGCCCTCTTAGAAATTCTAACCAAAAAATATACCTGACCGATAAAACGTACATTCCAACAGATAATAACATTAATCAACAATTTTACACTCACACACCAGGTTCCTCAAAAGTCTAACGGTCAAAACAAAAGACACATTCACTTAGTTATCAATAACCCCAACCAACCTCACGACAACAACGAACCAAATATAAACAGAGAATGATCCCAAACTCTTACTCTTTACTTCTCCCGATGAAGTGTTTGAGTCCAAACACTGAAACAACCATATGATTGTAGAGAAGAGGACATATATAGAAGAAATTATGTACATGTTCTAAAACATAATTTATAATATATATATATATATATATATATATATATATAAACATTTCAATCTCATGATATAAAATGAGTCTTTAATGCAAAGATATGAGATATATTTTCACGTACTGCATTTATGATATTTTTTATGAATTGTGTTTTATTTATTAACGAAATTTAGACTTTATTGGCGACCACACCATTTTATAACAACATAACACAATATGATAAACGGTGAATGAAATCAATTCTAATAAGACTAATAAGAGCTGAAAATGCTTCATCTAATAACAAAATGTAAAATATTGCTAATATAATATTGATACGATAAAGAAATGAAATGAAGTTGAATGAAATGCTAGTCTAAAATGAATAACAATGCATCATGTAATAAAAATTCAATAAAATGTTTTTATTACTCCTACTACTACAACCAAAATTGAAAATAATGTAATTCTAATTAGGTTGATTAAATACCAACGAAGTCATGTCTCGACAGAGACTGAATGGACAAAAGATTTTCCCGCGGTATGTTGCCATTACTTACTGTGGTAGACTGGTTCCCAACCAAGGCTATAGAAACCAGTCTGTCTTGCTATGTAACACATAGCTGAAGGGATTAGTGGCGGATTAATACTTTACCCAATTATATTTGTGCGTAAGTGAATGCAATGAATTCAACTGGAATTCGAACTTTGTCTTCATTTTCTCGTTTCTAGCCTATATGCACTGCACCACCCACGCATTAATTGAGAAGAAAGAAATACCAGTCAGATATTAATAATGGTTGACAATAATTTATCTAATTCAACAAATTAGTGTTTGTATTACTAATACTAATACTATTTTTTATTTAAAAAACATGTCAACGCCAGTTAGGAAGCAAAATGAATAAATTTATGTTCAGATTCTGTCTCCTGCAACCATTGAATTGTATCGATCAAACAATAAATAAATTTACAGGAAAGTGTGTAAGAATCAGAAATTAATTGTTTATTTCTTTTAAGGGTAGTATACTGATATTTCGGAAATAACAGTCTGGCAGAAAACATTGAAATGTAGAAGAAACACATTTTCTAAAATAATAATGGTTAAATTAGGCTAATCAGTAACTTCTGACTTCATAAGTAAATAGAAATCACCTACAGTCAGTTCATTGATGACTTCTTCATCCTTATCTACAAATCATATCAAATGCCCGGGTGATCATTGTCTTCTGCTCAATTTTAATTGGATAGTCAGTTGCGATTAACATTTGAATTGGCATTTTAATTTTGGCTTCATTTTAATAACCCAGTTGCATGCAAATGCAAAGGGCAGACATCAGATATCGGCTTTGGTAACTGAGCCTAATGCCAATGCAAAATGTATTTGTTTGTCGACTTAAAATTTCTGTTTTTCAAATGGTTTTCAATGGAATACTAGTTTGTCTCTAAAATTCTCTTACTGACAAAATTGCATAATGTTTTATTATATTAATTTCGGGAACATTATTATCGTAGGTATGTTTTCCATGTCTGCAAAGAAAATTGTTTCTGCTTTTTTTCTCTGAGTGTAGCTTTTTACGCAAGAAGCAAAGTCGTCTTGTTAGGTTAATGAAGGACCGAAAAGCATTTTCGTAACATTAGCACTTAAAAGCAGAATCTGAGAAGTGAATCACAGATTTCGCTATTTGACAGCTCAAATTTATTTGATTAAATTTTGATACATTATTCGAGGAAGTACATACACGCTTTTATAGATATATTTATATAATGGAATAGAATAGAATAGAGAAGCATTTCTAATTATTTTACAACAGGTATGTTTTGAAATAAAATTCTAAGACGCAAATTATGAAGTGGTGATGTCAACATCAAAGAAATAGAAATGATAAAATATTATCGAAGGTTTTAACAGGGGATTGAAAATGCGACAAAGAAACATTAGGTTAGACAAAAATACAGTTCAAAAGCTAAATAAAGTAAAAACAAGAGTTCTGAATGTTATGTGCTATCAATTCTCATGTATGGCTGTTAATGGTGGACAATCTTTTCAGGGATGAAAAATTTGGAAGCAACTGACATGTTCTACAGAAAGATGATTTAAATCCTGTGGAGAGAGCGCGTAAGCAAGGAAGATGTTTTTAGAAAATTAGAAACAAAAATAATAAAACGGAACTTATATTCATTAAATTAAACCAGTATAAAGAAAAAGGAGGAAAGTGTCTTTAAAAATAAAAATATAATTTTCTTTTTCGTGTATTTTTACAACTAAAGTTTTCTTAGCGTGTGTGTGTGTTAACTTTCCTACGGTCTTTTGTTTGTAGTTCTTTGTTAAGATGAAAAGAAATGTAATTTATTTGCATGTACGTATGTATGTGTGAGAAAGAAGAGGCAGGGAAAACGTAAGGAGGAAAGTGTAAGTGTCACGTAGATTGGTGAGAAAGATGGGCGAATAAGTAAAGGAATTTCTTTTAAACCACACAGTCGTGAAACGTTGCTGTTTTACTCCTTGTCTGATCTAGAAACTTGCCTATACCCTTCAAAGGGACCACGACGCATGTTATATATTGTGGGCCGAAAAACAGCCAGTTGTCGGAAAAATGTTAAATATTTATTTTCGAAGCATTAATTTAAAAACCGGAAGGATACACAATCGATTGACTTAGAAAACCTTTTTTGTCATTTGTTATTTGGCTATCTGTGTGTTTATTTCCGTCTTCGCTAAACATACACAGGATCAGAAAGTAATTGTGATATTTCCAGGGCATCTGATAAAGAAATAGGGCTTGTATATTTGACACTTACTGGACATATTGAAGTTACAAAACACAGGGGAATGTAACATACCACATAACTGCCGAGAGTGTGTCAATGAATGCCCCGACGGGATCGATCTATGGCAAACACTTAGCCTTACTTTCTCTATAGATATTTCTACATTCAAAACTTCGTTTCTTTTCCAAAATGTGAAAACAATCTAAAACAGACCTTATTTTAAGGGAAAACTCCCGCTTTTATTATTATTATTATTGTTGTTGTTGTTGATGGTGGTGGTCTTTCATTATCATTATCATTATTGTTAGCATGATCATAAATATTATCATCCTTAATATCAATTATATCATTATTATAATTATCACTATTATTATTATTATTATGTCATTTTTCATCATATTTCGATTTCTGCTTTGGTCTCACTACCAACCAAGTCTGCGGGGAGATCTAAGGCAGGTCGTGGCGTGTTGTTATGACTCCATTTCATGTTTTTTTATCTTCCCTATCATTCCTAGCATTACATAGATAAAGTTTTCCTTAGTGTGTGGGCTGTACTTAATAAGACAATTTTTTGTATAACTCTTAAGCTGGGTTTCCAGGGATTCTTTCAATGTGTTGTTTTGTTCCATTTTTTATCATTCCAAGTGCACCTACTATCACTGGCACAACTCTTGTTTTCAATTTCCACATTTTTTCTATTTCAATTTCAATTTTGACAGTTTTTCAAATTCCTTGATTGCTATGTTACAATCCGCTGGACAAGCCATATCAATTAATAGACAAGTTCTGGATATTGGCCATGCAGAAGTTTGTCTTGTCAGCGTTGTTTCATCTGTTCAAGAGCTTTATCTTTGACTTTCATTTTCATATTTTTTGCCGCAGTAGTTGGTTCTTGGCTTCTGTTTTGCTTTTCTACAGAATCTACTAACTGTAAATCTTGTTTGTATTTACTGCCTTCATTTATTATTGAATATTTTTTATTTCTTTCGTCATGTTGCCTTACTAATTGTATCATCCAATCCTTTGTTGTTTCTGTGTATGTTAGTAAGCCAATAATTGTTGACTTGTATGACAATTCTAGCTGAATAAGACCTCTTCTACCTTCTTTACGGGGTATGTATAGACGGTCTACATCAGCCTTTGGATGATGTATCTTATGCTTAGAAAGAAGCTTTCTTGTTTTAGAATCCATTCGCCTGATGTCGTTTTGAGTCCAGTTTAAGATGTTGGAACTATATAGGACAACTGGAATTTCAAGGCTATTAATGACCATAATTCTGTTCTGAGAATTCAATTCAGTTTTAATATCATTCGTAGCCTTCTATAGTACTCTTTACGCACTATTTCTTTCATTTTCTTATGGTGAATGTTTTCACTCTCGTTTACACCTAGGTATTTATAAGCTTCTTCTGGTTTCAATTCTTTTATTGTTACAGCAGTGTCTAAGCTAATTGAGGATGTTTCTTGTATTGATCCACGTAAAACCGTATCTTTAGCACATTTATTCAAATTGAATTTCATTCCAATATCTTCGCTGAAGCCTTTTACAGTTTGCAGAAGACCTTCCAGCTCATTATCATTCTTAGCATATAACTTTAAGTCATCCATGTAAAATAGATGGCTTATTTTCTTTTGGCCTATTTTATAACCACAGCCTGTCTTATTAAGTTGACTGGTTAGTGCTATTATTATTATTATTATTATCATTATTATTATTTCTGTGTTGGTGATGTTGTTGGTCTATTTCATTTTGATTTATGTAGTATACACATTGCCTTGAGCAAACCAGAAACCTAAGGTCAGAAACGGCATCGTGAAATTTTACATTTAACATTTCTGTGACTCTCTCTACAAAAACAAACATATAATCAAACACATTTTACATAAATAAAGCCTTTCGTAAAGTGGGAGCTGTATTGTTAATATTTTCTTATTTTGTATTTTTTAAGGCTTGAGCTCAGGAATCCCTTCAATGATCCCATCGAAACCTTTTTTAATCAAAGTGAGGATCGATTTAATGAGTTTATCGAAACTTTTTCCAAACCGACAGATCTTTTCAAACCGACAGATCTAACAAAAACAACAAAAATTATCAATTTCTTTTGTGCCACATTTTGTAATGTTTTACTGCAAAATCTTTGTATCTTTATAAAAGATAGCTTTTTTTTAAAGATTTTCAAAGATACATTAAAATTTTCAGGAATTACCATGTCAATAAAAAGGCATATTCTGTTTCCTTAATTTTATTCTGCCGTATGATTGTGTATATTTATGCACAGATAAAGCTCATGTACAATTAAAAATCCGCGATCAGATTTAATGGAGAATCTGAAAAACTAGAGTGATCTAATTAGGTATAAAATTCAGCAAACTTCCATTAGATTGAAAACCTGATAAAAAATTTTCTAATTCTAAGAAACAAAACTGCTCGCGTGCTGGTTAACCAAAGTATTTTATACACATAATTAAACTGAATGTCTTAACGTAAATACATTGAAGTTTGAATCCAAATTCTAAAAGAAAGGATATTTTGATCTAAGTCCACTTCAAGACGAACATATATTTATCTAAACTACATCTCAGCTACCGGTGATATAAAGTCATGTTTAGTGCAATGTCTTATTTATGAAGTAATTTGAGCACGAGACAGTGCATTCCGGCAAAATTACCAACTTTCTTTTGTCAATTTCAGCTGTTAGAAAATTAGAATGCAAAAGATAATCATTATTTTGACGTCGAATATTCTGAAATATATTGACTTAGTTTAACTTGAAACGATGGAAAACCAGATATGCGTGAAAAGCAGCAATGGGAGAAAATACTACAGTGGTATTAAAGACTAATTAAAGAAAATTATAACATTAAATAACTCATTTCTAAAGGTATACCTGGAGAGTGTTGGGGCGAACGCCGAAAGGGTTGTTTACAAGAAATGTTTATAAAAACAAATCTTTTGAGTTGATATGCCGTTAAAACAGAACAAGCAAGCAATCAAACTACATGTAATAAATAATTAGAAATGCAATTCCGCAGTACATAAAACACTTACAGTAGATTTTATAGCAAACAATAATGCGTTTACCGTTTCATTTTTATATAATTGCCAGAGGAAATGAAAATAACGATGTATTCCCTTAAGAAATACTGTTTCTATCAACATTTAAATAAACATATTTTATTCATATAACTTGCAGTTCATTCATATATGAATGTTTATAGTATAGCAGGTATACATACACGACGTCAATTCTACATGTAATTATTAGAATCAGTCAATGTTTTTCACGCACGTGTCTAATAATAAGCTACTAATAATATCGGAACAGCATTCACCAAAAGAGATTGTCTTTCTTTTGTTGTTGTTTGTCTATTACATTAGTGCCTATGTCACTATTTAAAACAAAGTATAGTAAGATGCGTGTAGATGTGCGTTGTGGTGCAGTGGATATCGACTCGGAACGACAAACCAAGGTGCAGAGTTCGAATGCCAGTTGAATTCATTGCATTCACTTGTGCACAAATACCCTTGGGAAAGGTATTGATCCGTCTTTTCCCTCCAGTTATGGTTTAAATAACAGGATTGGGTTTCATAGCCTTGGCTGGCAACCAGTCTACCGCAGAAAACAATGGCAACCTACTGCGGGATAAACTTCTGCCCAGTCAGTCATGTATCTTTCGTGACATCGTCGCCCAAAGCGTGTATCACGTATGGAACTTTACTAACTGATAGTAAGATGTCGTTGTGTCTTCACCGAGAAAATGGCTTTGGAAAGTAAACTGACACACGGACATTCAAATTGACAGCAAATATAAAATGTTTAACAAGAAGCTTTTTAGAAATAAACAGAATAAACGAAGCGCTTGAAAGATTATCTTTCTATTTGTGAAGGTTGCCTTTATTGCAGCGCCGGGTAAATACAAATGCGCACTCGTACACTAGGCACAAGCACCTGCAATCACGCGTAACTATAAAATTGTTTGCATCCAGTATTATTCATCTGTGACGTTTGGTAATTGCTAAAGATCGATGAGTGAATTTCGAAGGAACACATTTTCTTTTATTCTTTAGGGAATCAGAAGTTCATCATCGATCGAATATGCACGATTTGCCTGTACGTTTTAGATAACAAAGCCAAGTAGATATTAGAATTCACTTATATAGCTCAGAAGAGAAGAATTCATGTCAGAGTTAAAGGAAAATTAAAAAAGAAAGATAAATAAGAAGAAAAAATATAAATTAAGTCGTAAAAAAGGACCAAATAAAAGATATAAAAAGAGAAAGATGCAAATGAGGAAATCAAAGAAGTAAAAAGAGGGAGTAGAAGAACAAGAGAGTAGGTTAATAATAACAAAGAGAGAAAGAATAAAAAGGAAAAATATAGACTAAAATTAAAATGCAAATATTAAAAAAGTAAAAAAGAAATAAACAAGAAAAATAATGGAGAGAGAAAAATGAGAAAAAGAGAAAAGTGTTAAAAGAAAAGACAAAATGTTCAAAGAAAATGAAAAAAGAAAAAGAACAAGAGAATCAAGAAAAAAGAAAATAACGTTGTTTAAGAAGAGTAAAGATGAAGAACATATTGTAGAAGAAATGAGGACAACGGTGGTATAATAAGGGATGAAGTCAAAGAGAAAGAAGAAAACAGCAAAGAAAATGATGAAGAAAAAAAAGAAAGCGATAAAAATGAAATAAAAACAAAGTAAATAGTGGAAAGCTAAAAAGTAATTGATGAAAAAGAGAAAGAAAAAGGTCAAAATGGAGATAAGAAGGAAATGAGGAAGAAAAGAGGATAAAGGGAGAGAAAGTAGAAAGGAAAAAGAATGAAAGGGGAAAGAAAACGTAGTAGTAATGCCACGGTTAGAAGTCATGAGTTATCTCCATCTAATCCTGCAAGTTACTTGTTCACCACTGCTTTAGCCTTGTATTAGTTGGTTAGTTCTTGTAATTTGACCTAAAGAAGGTCGAAGCGTACAATGGTCAAAACGTCGTACAAATGGCAGCAAAGATGATGACAATAGTCCGAATAATGGAAAATACTGTAAATACTACCTCATCTCAGAAAGATAGATAAATAGAACGATCTATTATTAAACGTCGTACAAATGGCAACAAAGACGAGGACAATAGTCCGAATAATGGAAAATACTGTAAATACTACATCATCTCAGAAAGATAGATAAATAGAACGATCTATTATTAAACGTCGTACAAATGGCAACAAAGACGAGGACAATAGTCCGAATAATGGAAAATACTGTAAATACTACCTCATCTCAGAAAGATAGATAAATAGAACGATCTATTATTAAACGTCGTACAAATGGCAGCAAAGATGATGCCAATAGTCCGAATAATGGAAAATACTGTAAATACTACCTCATCTCCGAAATATAGACAAATACGAAAAGAAAACGAGATAGTAGATTAACGAAAAGAAGTGGTAATTAAAAAAAGAAAGAAGAAACAGAGAAACGGAAAAAATAAAAATAAGAAAAGAAAAAAGAAATAAACATAAATAAGAAAAGAGAGAAGAAAAGGAGAAAAACGAAGATAAACAAAAGGTAGTAAAAAATGAAACGAGATAAAAAGAAATTATAAGAAAAGGGATTAAAAAAACGTAGTAGAAGACAAATATTAGTAACGAATAAAGAAAAAAAGAAGGAAAAGAGAAAGAATAAAACGCCTTAAAAGAAAAAGAAAAAAGAAAAGAGAAAAAAGGCAATATAAATAACTATCAAAGAAAGAAACAAACAAAGGATAATGAAGGAAAGAAAGATGAATAGTGAAAGAAGAAACTTATGGAAAGCGATAAGCATAAAATTCAAAAGTAGAAAAATAGAGAGAATAAGATAAACAAAATGATGAATATTAAAACGGAGAGAAAAGCAAATTAGAAGCAAATTTAGACTGAGAATAATGAATAAAAGGAGATTTTGGAGTCTTTTCCGACTGTTATTCAATTAATGGACGTATATTGGCGTCATCATATGGCATAAATCTATTTGTACCAGTTACAAACAATGGTACCAAACGTATGGATTAAATGCATATAGACTCTTTTATCTTCAGAGAAATGGCACGTTCCAATATCAAACTTAACCGATTGTTATTATGCAAACGGAGAACACGTCATTAGAATAAGAATTCGCAACGATAACGGTAAGATAAAAATTAGAATGAATAAGAGAGCAAATTAAAACCAAGCGCAATCAAAAACATGGTGGTTCCACTTTTAAGTCAAGTCTTCACATTCAAAAGCCGTCGGTGTTTGCTGTTGGAATTGTAAAATCTTCAAGAGAAGAATAACTAATTATAAAGTATAATAGTTATAAGAATAATTACAAAAGAAAATTATTTCGGATATTGACAACGGAAGAATTTACCCAATACAGAACTCTGGATCGGGGTATCGTACAGAAAAGGAGAAAGCTGAATTGTGGATGCGTTGTTAAAACAGTTGACAATAAACGTGAATAAACATGAAAAGCAGGAAAAATGTCTCATCCTTTTAAGACAACTCTCAAAAATTACGCTGAAAATTATACCTATAAATTTTGGAGCGCTGTGGAAGTACCCAAAAAATGAAAAATTAGATATACGAGAAAGAAGCCAGAACATCTAACCAAAAACGCTACTGAATATCATTAGAATACAGAACAGGATATTGAAGAGTCAATTGAACTCTAAAAAACACTTACAAGTGAAATAAATCAATGAGTACAAATAATAGTTTACCTAATTTCAAATTGCTTACTTCACTATACACACTATTTAACTGCAGACTATTTATATATGTTTTGCGGTCAGTTATATGTCGATCCGAAGTACTTACAGTCAACGGAATCTTTTCTTTAATCTACTGTCATCTTTAGATATCTTGGTTAGTTCATATTTTTAGAACTGCATCATACTGCACACCCTGTTTCTTAATCGGGTTCAGGCATTGTACACACAGTTATTGTCATCAAATTCGCAAACCAACTCTTTAATCTACTGGATTTTTATTTCGTAAGACTATTCTGCGTGGAGAACTCGGAGCCTTAAATCTAACCTGCCTGCTGATGCAATCTGCTGGGTCTAGTCATGACTGACTAAATTCACTAAAGATTTATATATATCTACGTCACCTGATCTTTGCCTGGTGTGTTGGAGGCATCGGACAATCCTTTTCTTCACACTGCCTTGATGGTGGAATTTGAATTTCAGCTATTGTCTGATGAATTTTCGATATAGAGCTATCTTGGACACAATCTCTGATTATTAGTTTTTTCTCCTATTGCGAACTCATTAAGTTAACAGGATGTAGTAGTATCTGTATAGCTTCCTGGTGGGGTCAGAATAGGAGGTATCATCCACGTATCACAACCATACTTTTAGCTTGTGGTGCCGTTTCTAAAGTCATTTTCCCGAAGTATTTCTGACAGAAGTTCTTGTTTTGTTCTAAAAAGTTCGTGGTCACGAAAATTCTATTTCTCTCTTGCTTTCTATTATTGCACCCACTGTAAAGTATCAAAACCTTTTATTTTATTCAAAATGTACGCTTAAAAAACAAATACACACGCGTATTATTTGAACAGTTTATTAGAACCAAAATTATATCTTATTTGAAATTTTAAATATATAATCTGAGAAGATAAATTATATGTATTAATGTATATTTGGTCAAATATGGTGAACAAGGAAAATTTGATTATTTTTTTCCTTTAGTTTTTTCATAGTTCTTATAGTTTTCGTTTGGCAGGAGTGTGTACAAAAACTGTCTATATCATCGACCCTCACAACCGTTTTGGGTCTCTTCTTTCCCATTTCTAAGGGATTTGTTTCAGTATAATGAATATATTAATTGTGGATTATAGTATCAGCAATTCCAAGCCATTGTGTGTTTAGCATGTTTGGGATTCGAGCAACTTTTTGTTTTGAAAAGCTTTTAAACACTCTATTACCATTGTTAACCAAGTTAAGAGTAATAGTGGAGTTGTTCGATCTACAAAGCTTCTGTTATAATGAGGTGATTTCTAGAATTTGATTTAAAAATGACTACAGTCTTATCGACTAATTCTTGCCTATTCCTCCTGATGAAACGTTGGACACCCAACGTTGAAACAAACATATGATTGTAGAGGACATATATAGAAAAAATTATGTACATGTTCTAAAACATAATTTATAATAAACATATATATATAGGTGTGTGTGTGTGTGTGTGGTGTGTGTGTGTGTGTGTGTGTGTGTGTGTGTGTGTGTGTGTGTGTGTGTGTGTGTGTCAAATGCATGGATCAGAATCCGACAAGATGATAGAATAAAGTAAAAGAACAAAATAGGAAACGCATCTCAATTTAACATCTTCCAAAGCCTTAATAAAAGTAAAAGTTAGATTCAGATACGTTTCTCATCTTGTTTTTCTCACATTATTCTATCATATATATATATATATAGGTTACGATGGGTAAATTGTCACCATATTATATTTTCAATTTTGAGTATTCACGATGTTTGTTTTTATTTTCTTGGCTGCACAACATAGTAGGATCACGTAAAACTGTCTGTGAGAAAAAAGGCCTCTGACACAGTTCAGTGCTCCATAAATTTAGAAACTGCATGCTGTACCGCTTAGCATTTCAGAATTTTTGTCAATCAATCTGAGGACAGTCCAGAGTTCAAAAAGAGTTGGATGATATATCAAGTTAACCCCATTGTGTTTGGCGTTACCACTTGTGACGGTAACCGCCATTAATTTACTCACAGTCCCTCACAATCAATACAGAGGCCTACATGATGAGCTTTGAGAAGGTAATGCTACCCTGTGTGAAGAGGAGATGAAGGAGATTTTGAAATCGTCTTGGTGTTGTAGTTAAAGCGAGTCGCAATTTTATTCAATGAATATACACTTTAGCATCTTTTTAGTGTGCTTTTGATCATATGTCAATGTTATTTTTATTTTTACGCAATTTAAACGATAATTGAACTTGAAAATAATTTATTCCTGTCAAAGGCAAAAAAGAACACGCAATGATTACAGTCGAAGCTGGAATGCAAAAACAAAAATAAACAGTGTATTGGGAAAACAACGTCGGTTTTCAAGGTCAGGAAATATAAAAAATCGAATCTATTTTAATTAAATTATTGGGTCAGAAGCGAATATAATTTACATTAAATTATTTCGGGTTATAAAACTATGAGAAATGAATTATATTTTAGTAAGCTAATGAGAAATATATTTTGGTTGACAGAAACAAACTGGCATTGCGTCAGCGTGTCAAAGTTGAAAAAAATTGAACAACAAAATAAACAATAATTTGATTACGTCAAAATGAAACTGGCCAAAGACGACAATTGGTGATTAGGCCTGTTCGGCCAAGCCGTAATTGGGTGAAGCTCGGCAGAACTTGAACTTATATATAGGACCGTGTTTTTTAGGGTCGAGATAGAAGACAGAGGAAAAAGTAGGGAGCAAACAAGGTCGGGATGCGAAGAGAACTCAAAGAAAGACAAATCCAGCCGTCACTCCCTCATATGTCCGTGCTTTTCTCTGACTACCCTTCTACACATAATCGTCACATTGCAGAGAATAAACTGAATATATTTTTATACGCACGTTGTCCGTCGTTATATTTCAAGTTTATACAGCATAAATACGCCACTATTATACAACATATATTGAATCGGTGCATCTATCAAATTGGTTCCTGTTGATTTGCGTTGATTTTTGAAAAATTGTCATATATTGAAAACAAAACTGGTGGTAATCTGCGAAAACATTAGACGATTGTGGTAACGGACGACATCCCAGACAGGTCGGTGAATTTTTGTTGTGCATTGTGTGAACACCGCTCTTGTGTTAATTTAAAAAAATATCTTTTCGAAGCCTGAGTTAAAATCGGGGTACTGGCAAGTTAAGCTCTCTGACATTGACTAAGAAAAACGTGCATTCACTTTCCACAAGGGCTTGTTTCATTTTAATATTGTGCAATTTAGGCTTGCAAACGCCTCCAAAGTCGTCCAGAAATTTATCTCAGTTGTTTTACGGGGACAAGAAGATTTTTCGCTAGCATACATGGATGACATTTTGGTATTTTCAAATACGGTCGAAGACCATATGAAGCACATAGACATTTCTCAAGTTGAAATTAGCTAAGTGTGAGTTCTTTGTGGGTTTTGGTTTGGTGGTTAAAATCATAACACCTCAATACTGTACGTAACACGCTTTGGTTGTAACTCACAACTCCAAATACGACCTTCTCTGGAAAGAGGGGCTTTTTATGCAAGACGGCACCATCTTATTTGCATACGATCAACAGGATTTTACATTACTTCGTGAGACCCACCAGCAAATACTCAAGTGCGGCCCCCATATAGCTTTTCTTTTTAGCACGTAACAGGACCTTACATGCGACATGAGATCGTACAGATTGAGGTAAGTCCCTTTCGCATTCTTATTACTCGCCAAAATTGGCGACAGGTATTTTACACATTCTTTAAAAAGAAACTCAATACCTAGCCTTCAAAATTAGTAAGCAAGGCCTACAACCAGATAACGATAAAGTTAAGACCATAAAATTTGTTTCAGCTTAAACCACTGTAATACAAGTGAGGGCCTTGATTAAAATGACGTTATATTATCGAAGCTTTATTTTGATATTTCTGAGCCATTGCTAAAGCTTGCAAAAAAGGATACGAGTTTTTAATCGAACAGCGCTTGCCAGGCCGCATTCGATAATCTAAAAGCAAAGCTCGAGAATATGGTGATACTAGCCTATCCTATAATCCTTATTCGTGTCTGGATAACTCCAATAAGGATTATAGGTTATACACTGACGCCTCAGATTAATCAGTTGGTGCATGTTTATTTTAAATGGTTTACGATAAAAAGATAAAGAAAAAGGTAGAAAAACCAATTCATTTACTTTCCCATAATTTAAGTGACACTCAGACAAAATGATCAACTCTAGAGAAGGTGACTTATGCGATAAACTATGCTCTTCAAAAACTGAATCACTATCTGTATAGTGCAGCATTTACGGTCTACACAGATCATAAACCCCTTGAGCATTTTCCTAATTCACCCATACAAAATAAAAGACACAAAATTCGGCTTTGAGCATGGTTGGCTACAGTTGTAGCATATAGTATCTCAAAGGGAGGATAATGATTGCGCAGATCTTTTATCGCGTACCGTTTATGCAAATGAGGCAATATTGATTCTCCGGTAGGTATAGACGATAGTCATTACGTAATTAGTGAGATTAATTCTAATTTAATTGAACCAAAGGAATCTGCATCTTATGAAAATGTTGGCAACTCATCAGAAACTCCCTAACGTTTAACAGGGTACAGACATAATTAGGGAACAAGAATCGAATAATGCTATTCGAGAGTTAAAATATAAATTAAAAAATAGTAAGGCAACCAAAACGGAACAGAAAAGGTACAGGCTGTATGTTCCGTCTCACCTTAGAAAAAGTGTGTTGGTTCAATATCATGATGATAATAGCCATAGGAGTACAGATAAAACATTAACTGTCATAAAACGGAAGTATTTGTAGCCCTGTTTGTCAAGGGAAAACAATGATTTTGATGGGAAATGCATTCCTAGCTAAACAAAGAAATTTGATGAAGCAGCAATCCCATATGCAGGATTACGATTTGCTACATTTCCCTTTTGCAAAGCTTGCTTTTTATATTTCGAACCTTATCCAAATGCTCATTCGGGTAAATATACATAGTTACATTCATAGATATGTGCAGTGGTTGGCGTGAAGCTTTTCCTATTCCTAACAAAATGGCTGAAAATGTAGCGCATCATTTAACTGATTAAATTTTTCCCAGATTTGGGGCGCCACTTCAGCTTTTAACCGACAATGGACCGGAGAATGTCAACAAAACATGAAAAAGGACATTAAAAGAATTGAAAGTGCACCATGTGACAACCTCACCCGCAGAACAAGAGTGGGTTTTGAAAGACTTCATAGAAAAATGCATGTTGTTCTAGCCAAGTAAACGGGTGAAGACGAACAGTCATTAGATCTCTACATCAGTCAGATATCCGGTTTTATGTGAGCAAGACCACAATATTTTCACCGTACTACTTGCTCTGTAACAGGGATGCTATTTTCCCCTTGCACTATATATATATCCACAAAATTAAATTACGGAAAGCCCCAAACGATCTCCAAGAATTACTAAAAACGGACATTAGAACTCTAAAAACTTTAAAGACTTATGGGTTAAGTCAGATAATTCTAACAATATTTATAAATGTGAATCTTCCCGTTATACAAATCTCCTTAAAAATAAAATAACTAGCCAATACAAAATAGACAGAGAGAACAACACTTTATCTTAAATAGACATTGACACAACCAAATTTGCTAATGAACTAAAAATTGCCGATAGAAAGGTAAGATATCTACCTAAGATGCTTACATTTTATTTCAAGATTACAAACCTAATTTTTATAATACGTTGCAAACAAGACTAATTAATCCGACTAAAAGCGAATTATGCTTAATTTCTAAAATAAAATTTAAAAAGCACAGTTGAGAAGTTACAATCTACTTTGCACCCTAACCTCTGGAAGAGCTCCACTAATACCATCAATTGGTTTAATAATATTAAAAATAAATCCAAATCCACCTTCCTTACATTTGACATTGTCGATTTCTGCTCTTCAATATCCAAAGACCTTCTAGAAAGTTGTATTAAATTTGCTAGAAATTATGTAGAAATCAGTGATAGGGATAGAAAGTTTATTTTAGCCACTAGAAAATCCAACATTACCTTTGACCATTCTAATGGATGAAATAGCCTAATGATAGTTTTGATGTTCCTATGAGAGCTTATGATTCAGCCCAGATCGCTGATCTTGTAGGACTCTATATTTTAGACATATTAAATAGATGTTTTGGACCACAAACAAATTGGATTATATCGTGACGATCGTCTAATGTTTATTCCCAATAGCAATGGATCTTTAAAGAATAGAATCCATAAAAGATCATTAGAGCCCTAAATTTTTTTGGTTTTAAGGTTAGAGTTTCTTCCCATCTTAAAATTGTTAACTACTTAGATATTACCCTTAACCTAAATGATGACTCCCACCAGCCTTATCTCAAGGAAAATAGTTTCCCCACATTAATATCACATCTAATCACGCGAAAACTATTTTAAAACAGATACCCAATATCATAAATACTAGAATTAACCGCTTATCATCCAACGTCAAACGTTTCAATGAAAATATAGAAATTTAAGAAACTTTGAATATTTTATATGTAATATTTATACAGAGAGATAGAGTTTGAGATAGACTTCCTGATGATTGCATTCACATGCATGAAGCTGTATTTATGATTGGTCATATATAATCCCCTTCAAAAGTATTAGAGTGACATGATCAATTTCTTTGTTTTTATTGTCCAATGAAGACATTTGTTTTTATGTTTTTATTGTCCAATGAAGACATTTTTATTGTCCAATGAAGACATTTGGGTTTATCAAGAATAATATGGACAAACATTTTAGTTTATATTTCCTGATATTTACATTTAAATTTGTTAAACAGCTTAAGACATACAACTGTTTGCATCAGATCATCCCATTTTTAGTTGAGCAAAAGCGAAAGAAGAAATAGTCTGAACGTAAATAACATTTAATATTTGTTTGTATAACAGTTGCTAGCAATAACGGCTTCAAGCCTGCAACCCACTGATGTCAGCAAACTTTTGCAGTTTCCAATTGTGGTGTTTTTCAGACTTTTAATGTGGTCAACTTTCAGTTCGTCTTTGTTTCGAGGAATTTTCTTCTTCAGGCTTCTCTTCAAGAGATTAAATGTATTCTCTATTGGATTACGTTTTATTTATTGATTTGGTCAGGTGAAAACTGTCCACCTTTTTTGTTGAAGAATGCCTTAGTTGTGTTACTAACGTGTTTTAGGTCATTGTCTTACTGCATTATAAACTTCCAGCCGATTAGTTTGGATGAAATTCTCTAAAAATTGGCAGACAAAATGTTTCTGGAGAATTCTGAATTAATTCTGCTATCATCATGAGTTACATAATCAATAAATGTGAATGAGCTTTTTCTGGAAGCAGCCAAGACTCTGCCTCCTTCATCCTTCAAAGATGAGCTTGTATTATATTGAACATAATATCATTTCTTTCTTCAGATTTTAACATTTTCATAACGTTGAAAGAGACTACTCTTGGTCTCATCAGTCCATAAAACATTTCTTCTGTCGCTCATCTGTGCACTTTCTTGAAAATTCCATTTCTAACCTGTCCATTATTACTGCTGATGAGTGTTTAGCATCTTGTGGTACGTTCTCTATGTTTCTGCAATGAAAGTCTTCTTCGAACGGTGGATTGTGAGACATTAACCTCTGCAGCTCGGACGTTGTTGGTGATGTCACTGACTGTTGTTTTGGGGGTTTTCATCGCAGCTCTAACAATGTTTCAGTCAACAACTGTTATTGTTTTCTTTAATCAGTATATATAGTTTCCTTCTTTTTCAGGATATTTAAAATTGTTGTGTTGGCTATGTTCAATGTTTGTCTGTTCGATCTTCCTTCTTTTCTCATCTTTAAAATGAAATACCTTTCCTTCCATAGAAAACTACCTCAACGAAGTATTAGGAAAAAAGAAACAAAAAGAACATATTAAAAATTAGAAAAATATCAATACTTAAATCAGAGACGAATTAAATTACAACGACACAGAAAAATAGGCCTGGCAAATTTAACACTATCAGGACATAGTCAAGGCAAGAGGGATATATAAAATCAGCGAATAAAGTAGATAACACGCTTGTAAATGATTGACAGAAAATTAATTAGTAGAAATAGCAAAAAATAAAATTTAGTAAGAGATACAAAACACAGAAGGTCGTTAAAAGACATGCTCACGACCTGAATGGAAATGGTATATAGAAGATTGGTCAGTTGATAATTATTGAAACCTTTCGCTTATCTGCACTTTACTTATGTTTTCATTTTCAACTAAATCATGTAAACTAACTTTTCTCTAAATTCAGTTTACAAAGAGAATATTATGAATTCATTTCCAATCTTACATTAACTTTTTCTTCGTAATTTTCAACCATTGAATGTTTATCTATTTTCCATACCATGACTGCATTGATTGATAATAATAAGTGTATAATGTTGCAACCATTCTAATCCAATGACGGGTCACTCTTTGTCGGATAATTGTTTCATAAAGAACCCATCATTTTCGGTGTTGAATGTATTTGAAAAAATTCCATATATAGTTTTTAAATATTTCAAATTTCTCGCACCAGGAACGTAGGGGTCTCTGTGTATATTACATTGTTGGCTTTATGAGATTCTTTATGGAAAACTATCCATTTTCTTTCTGTTTTACAGAAAACATAATCAATCGGGAGTTCAAGAAGCAGAAACTGGTGAATATTATGATTTTTTGTTAAGTGGGAATCATGTGAGTAAATCATTTACAATAACTCTTACTTCGTCACGAGTTTTCTCAGATAGTCGTTTGTATTTGATTCTCAATGCACACAAAGTTGGATAGAGCGTAGAACAATGTCGATGGATCAGAAACTGATTGAAACATTCATAAAAGTTGGGATTTCAAATTTTCAACAGAAACAAGAATATTGACTGGTTCTTCATATGTTATTTTGTTCTCTGTGCATTAAATAATGAACACATAGCAATAGAATTGTCCTCGTTTCTGTAATTCAATAGAATGTGTAAAATCAACACTTACAATTTCAAGATAATTTCGATTGCAAGTGTTAAAAGAAATAAATAATCTTGAGAATTTAGCACCATATCGCGATGATAACCATTAATATAAGTAAAGGAAAACAGAAAGAACAACAGCAGAAACAGCGATATATCTCTTCGGGTTATGGTGATTTTCTAAGCATAGTTTGAACACAAGATTAAAAATATGAGGTAACCAATGAGTATTTAACTCACTATTCAATGTAATTGATCTAGTGAGACAAGGTTGATAACCATTAAATCATTTCGGAGGGACTCTTTCTTGAGGTTATTCAAGTAATCAGGCATCTCATGTGCGTTGTGGTGCAATGGTTATCGGCTCGGAATGAGAAATGGGAGAACTAAGTTTGAATTCCAGTTTAATTCTTTGCGTTCACTTACGCGCAAAAAGGTATCAATCCCTCTCTTCTACTCCCAGCTAGATGTTAAATATAAGAACAAATTAGATTCCATAACCTTCATTGACAACCAGTCTACCATAAAAAGAAATGGTAGCCTACTGCTGGAAAATCTTCTGCTTATTCCCTCATCGATCGAAAGAGACATAAGCGTGTATCACGTATGGTATGTAACTGACTGACTCAATTGTTGCATAACGTGAAAAGATCAGTTTGATTACTGCTAATAAAAAGCAAACGTTAATCTTTATCTTTGATGTAAACAACCACTTAGTTGTTAAAGACATTTCTACTTTTATATATAGAATTGAAAACTTTTATTATTACAAGCCGATAATTGTAAAAACTCTGCATTGTGAGTTTCAATCTGACACATTTTTAACAATCAGAAATATGTAAGGAGTGTTTTTAATTGCGATACCCGCGTAAGGAGAGATCCTACCCAAGTTAACCATGAAAAACCGAGGTATGTAAATGACACCAAGTAGAATGAAAGATATCGTTTTCTTTTCGGCTCCACTAATATTTCGCCGAAAGTAGGTGCACCTTCATTCCATCTTAACGTCTTACATGCACAGAATATTGGTCAATTCATCGGGTATCACACCAATTTCTAAAATATCTCATCTCATCCCATCTTTACTATGCTCCTTCGTTTGATGTAATTATTCTCCCTCCATCTGACGCGAATCTGATTTAAGCAGGAGCATAAGAATTACGCACATGACTATATTTTTAATGTTTGATCGATATATATGAGATTATGATTGCTGACATCTTAAACTTGTATCAACATTATACAGTTTTCTGTATTGCTTCTGGAATTGTTCTCGATTAGGATTTTGTAGCGATAAGTTTGAACTTGCATTAAAGTACAGCTTCCTAGATATACACAATTATTGGCTTCAAATGACAAAAAATTGCTGTCTAGCATTTTTGTTTGTGCTATTTGAAGCAAATATTTGTGTACCTCAAGGAGGCAGTAACAGGTGAATGTAAGTTCAGATATATAATTTAAGAATATATTGTCTTTGAAATGAACGTCTTCTTCAGTGTTCTTTTTTTTCGAGAAAGTAAAGAAAGGTTTGTGAAGATGATGCCAATAATGCAATATACACTATTTCATTTAAAAAAATGGATGATTCACTTCTGTGTTATAAAGTGAGATCAAGTAAAATTCATGTGACTAACTGTAAATTAGTGACATTGTTTTCAACGAATCTGTTAATATTTTGTCTCTTCTTTTCTAGATAATTTCCTTTGTTTCTTCATATTTTGTCTTCTGAATTAATCTCTCAATTGTTGAAAATTTATTTAATTTACTTCATCAAGAACAATTTAGTCGCATCTAATTTTGGAATATTTTCTTTTAAATTTTTGTATTAAAAATAAAATCTATATATGGCCGGATAAACGTCTATTCAATATTTTTGTCATGTCTTTTTCCAACTTATTCTATCATTAACTCCTACGCGAATAGTCAGCTTCTCTCTTCATTGTCAGCCTTGCATTTAACTATCAATACTTTTCATTTTGTTCTAAAGATACGCTTAAATAAAGAAGAAAAAACAACAACCTTTCATAAGAAATAAAAATGATATATTTTGAAACCTTAACAACATTCCAAAGGGAAAAATCCAATAAGTTTCTTCGTTCATTTTGCACAATTTCTACAATTTGTTTTCTATTTACCATATTTCTTTGTTTTTCAGCGGAGGTTGTTAAAAGCGTTACGAACATCGACTGTGTCGAAATATTTATAGAGAAATTAAAAGAATGAAGTTGACAATATCCTTTAGGATAAACGATTAACACACTCATCTCAAAACAACATTAATCAACACTTCACTTATTTATCTTTCAAACGTGTAAATGGATTATATTAACCGTAATTAGCATAATTATCTAAAGTATATGCATCACTATTTATTGATAGATTTGTTTTTACGGTTTATCAACCTTTTTGCATGTAATTTAAAGTCAGAAAATACTTTTGGATTGTAAGCATTTTTATAGATAAAAGTCATTTCCAGATATAGGTGCTGCTAATTAACCCATAACTGGATTGATATACCTTTCCCAATGGTATTTGCGCGTAAGTGAATACACTGAACACGACTGGAATTGAATCGCAACTTTCCAATTCCTTGTTGTTAAACGTTACATAATGCACACATTTAAGCTTACAGCACCTACTAGTCGACAGCAGTCACCCATCTAGGTGCCGACCAGGCTCGACATTGCTTACCTTCGATGATTGTACGAGAAGCCGTATTTCAAAATGATATGTCCGTAATTCTATACGCATCAGCCAGTCAGTTGAGTGCCATACGTGATACACGCTTTTGGCGATAATGACTTGAAAAAGACATGACTGACTTGGCAGAGGTTTATCGCGCAGTAGGTTGCCGTTGCTTTCTGTGGTAGACTGGTTGCCAACCAAAACTATAGATCTGAATCTGCCCTATAATTTAACCTATAACTGGAGGGAAGAGGCAGTTTAATACCTTTCCCAAGGGTATTTGTGCGTAAGTGAATGCAAGGAATTCAACTGGAATTCGAACTCGGCACCCTAATTTGTCATTCCGAGTCGATATCCACTACAACACAACGCACACATACATCACAATACCGTAACATAATACTGATAAACCTCTTTTATGTGACATAATTATTATTTAATTTTTATTGTGTGTTTCCTTGTTAATGCACTTAAGCATTACTTCCATTTATCTAGCATTATGCAACCAAAAAATCAGATCAGAATTAATCTAATAATTATGTGCCAAGTTACAGACTGACTAATGCATCTTTGTGTGCTTCTATCTGTCTGTCACCTTCCTAAATTTATACCGAGTCTGTTAATTGCAATTATATTATTATCCGAAATTTAATTAAAGATTTCCATAATGAAAATCTTATTCGTGTTTTGTTATCAGGAAATAACATCTTTTTTATCAGTGTGCAAGACTCATGTTGGAACTCGTTTACAAAAACAGGATTTGAATTCTGATTTTTTAAACAGACTGACAGCCAAACTCTCCCTACTTAGATTATTAGCGCAATACAATCTTTCTTTCTCTTTTTCCGCTATTTTATGTGCCGGTTAGAGGTTTAGCAAGAATAATACAAAACAACCTAAATAGGAAATAACGAATATATATTAAACACGGCAAAATACAACACTTGGAACTTTGTTAGTAGAACGATAATATGGGTTAGTGTGTAATGCTATGATTCGACCCTCGAACTGGGACTCGTAATGGTTGTTACGGTAGCAGTGTTAGTAAGCAAATCTCGGCTGAGATCAGGGCGTTCTCCTAAGGCTACTCTCTCAGGCTATCTATCTGGCTAACTATTCTCACCTCTTGTGAGGGAAGGTATATGTAATGGCTGGAAGAGTTCATTCCGTTGTGGGTGATGCTGCCACGACATTATGAACTAAACATTACACAGTATATAATTAATGACTTGCTTCGTGATCGAACAAGAGCCAAAAGTAGTCTACCGAAGGCATGGTGCCTTAATCCACATCAATTTATTCTTGTTAAAATCTCACACACGTATTTCATCTTTCCTTCCTACTTTTTAAAAGCCTCTTTGGGTATCACCATCGGTTGCCTCGTCAGTCAGTCAGTTAAGTGCCATACGTGAAACACGCATGGGCGATCATGTCTCGAAAGTAGGTTGCCATTGCATTCTGTGGTAGACTGGTTGCCAGCCAAGGCTATAGAACCCAATCTGTCCTGTTATTTAACCCATAACTGGAAGGAAGAGACGGATTAATACCTTCCCAAGAGTATTTGCGCGTAAGTGAACGCAATTAATACAACTGGAATTCGAACTCGGCTGTCCGATTTCTTGTGCCGAACCGATATCCACTGGATCACCACGCACATTCGGTTGCCTTGTAGTGTTCTCATTTCTTATAAAGTTTTGAAATCTCGGACATTTTATTTTTCAAGACACATATATAGATGCTGGCTCACTATTATTATTGCAATAATAGTATTAGTAGAATTAGTAGTAATACAAGAAAAGCGGCACAACAAAAAACTTAACTATGAAGCATAAATAAACTAACATGGCAGTCACTCTGATGAGATGTGTATCGTAGTCAAATCTGCACACTATGGGGACAGGTTTTGATAAAAGCACTGGGTAACATTGCATTTGAGGCCCATTTAGAAATGCATATTTTGTCGAGTAACACAGTTCGCTCACACAGTACTTCAAACATAAAAAGCAACCCTCTCAACAATCAGTTACATTTCAGAACAGAGATGTTCAGGTCATCGTCCCTCGCCCCGCGAGACAAGCTCAGCTGATTACAACCAGGCAACGGACAAGCATATCTGTGGATATTCAACAGGATATTTATGGTAGCCCAAAATAATTCACCAAGACAAAAAATGTGCGTGTAAATAGCTCCAATCAATTAAGATCAGAAACCATGAGAGCCATATTTGATGAGAGATCATGGCAGTTTATTATTATGTCATTTTTCATCATATTTCGATTTCTGCTTTGGTCTCACTACCAACTAAGTCTGTGGGGAGACCTAAGGCAGGTCGTGGCGTGTTGTTATGGCCCCATTTCATGTGTTTTCTATCTTCCCTATCATCCCTAGCGTTACAGAGATAAAGTTTTCCTTAGTGTGTGGGCTGTACTTCATAAGACAATTTTTTGTATATCTCTTAAGCTGAGGTTTCCAGGGATTCTTTCAATGTGTTGTTTTGTTCCATTTTTTATCATTCCAAGTGCACCTACTACCACTGGCACAACTCTTGTTTTCAATTTCCACATTTGTTTCTATTTCAATTTCCAGGTCTCTATATTTTGACAGTTTTTCAAGTTCCTTGGTTGCTATGTTACAATCCGCTGGACAAGCCATATCAATTAATAGACAAGTTTTCTCTTTCTGGTTTTTAACAATAATATCTGGCCTGTTTGCTTCAATTTTTCTGTCTATGTAGATGGTGTAATCCCATAGAATGGTTATATCTTCTATTTCTGTAACTGGTGCTGGGTGATGTTCATACCAGTGTTTGTTTACAGATTTTCCATAATGTTTGCACATTGTCCAATGTAAATATTGCCCAACTCTATCGTGGTGAATTTTATATTCATTTGGGGCAAGAACAGAAGTCTGAGATTAGGTGGTCTATTGTTTCTTGGTGTTTATCACAAAACCTGCATTTTAGATCCATATTATTATGCATAATATTTGCCTGAAAGTTTCTCGTGAAAAGACTTTGGTCTTGTGCTGCAAGAATAAAGCCTTCAGTTTCAGACTTTAATCCAGATGCACGTAATGCACGTAACCATTGATGAGTATTAACTTTGTCAACATTGGATTTATTGGCACGTTCAGGATATTGGACATGCAGAGGTTTGTCTTGCCAGCGTTGTTTCATCTGTTCAAGAGCTTTATATTTGACTTTCATTTTCATATTTTTTTGCCGCAATGGTTGGTTCTTGGCTTCAGTTTTCTTTTTCTACAGAATCTACTAACTGTAAATCTTGTTTGTATTTACTGCCTTCTTTTATTATTGAATATTTTTCTTTCTTTCTTCATGTTACCTTACTAATTGTATCATCTAATCCTTTGTTGTTTCTATGTATGTTAGTAAGCCAATAGTTGTTGTCTTGTATGACAATTCCAGCTGAATAAGACCCCTTCCACCTTCTTTACGGGGTATGTATAGACGGTCTACATCAGCCTTTGGATGATGCATCTTATGCTTAGAAAGAAGCTTTCTTTTTTTTAATCCATTCGCCTGATGTCGTTTAGAGTCCGGTTTAAGATGTTGAAACTATATTGGACAACTGGGATTGCAAAGCTATTAATGACCATTATTCTGTTCTGAGAAATCAATTCAGTTTTTAATATCATTCGTAGCCTTCTATCGTACTCTTTACGCACTATTTCTTTCATTTTTTTTATGGTGAATGTTTTCACTCTCATTTACACCTAGGTATTTATAAGCTTCTTCTGGTTTCAATTCTTTTGTTGTTACAGAAGGGTCTAAGCTAATTGAGGATGTTTCTTGTATTGATCCACGTAAAACTGTATCTTTAGCACATTTATTCAAATTGAATTTTATTCCAATGTCTTCGCTGAAGCATTTTACAGTTTGCAAAAGACCTTCCAGCTCATTATCATTCTTAGCATATAACTTTAAGTCATCCATGTAAAATAGATGGCTTATTTTCTTTTGGCCTATTTTATAACTACATTCTGTCTTATTAAGTTGACTGGTTAGTGCTATTAATGATATGCAGAATAGTAAGGGAGATAAAGAATCACCTTGAAATATACCTCTTTTGATGTTTATTTCATCAGACTTATAGGTTCCATGTAAATGATTGAGGTAAAGGGTTGACATATAGACATGCACTGTTTGATGAAATTGATGATGACGGGTGATATCTTGTATATATTTAAAGGCTTTAAAATCAAGGAATGTGGCACACTATCGAATACCTTACGATAATCTATCCATGCAGTAGTAAGATTTTTCTTTGTACTGTAGCAGTTTTCCAGGATCATTTTGTTAATTAGCAATTGGTCTTTACATCCATAACAGCCACGTTTGCACCCTTTTTGTTCAAGCGGTAACATGCCATTTCTTTCTAAGAATAAATATGTCTGTTTTGTTAAAATAGATGTTAATAGTTTATATGTTGTCGGAAGACATGTAATTGGTCTGTAGTTTGTGTCACCATTCTTGGGTAGAAGAAATGTAATTCCTTTGGTCATCCATGCAGGAATTTTCGTGGGATCGTCAACCATTTCTTGAAGTTCTTTGGCTAGTTTTTTATGTACTGTATTTAAATAATATAGCCAAAAGTTAGGAACTTTATCTATACCTGGGAATTTCCAATTGCGTGCTTTTTTTTAGTGCAAATGTAACATCCTCTTCTGTAATTCCAGCCCATATCTGTTCTGGTTTACTTTTGATTCTTTCTATCTCTTGTGCAATCCAATCTACTTCTTTGTTATGTTCTTTAGAGCAAACCCATATCTTTTCCCAGAACTGTGTAACTTCTTCCATTCTGGGAGGGACTGTCACTTCAATTCTTTTTTTACCTATTTCCCTGTAAAATTTCTTTGCATCGTTTTAAAAAAATATTATTATCATATCATTTTTCATCATATTTCGATTTCTGCTTTGGTCTCACTACCAACCAAGTCTGCAGGGAGACCTAAGGCAGGTAGTGGCGTGTTGTTATGGCTCCATTTCATGTTTTTCTATCTTCCCTATCATCCCCAGCATTACATAGATAAAGTTTTCCTTAGTGTGTGGGCTGTACTTAATAAGACAATTTTTTGTATATCTCTTAAGCTGAGGTTTCCAGGGATTCTTTCAATGTGTTGTTTTGTTCCATTTTTTATCATTCCAAGTGCACCTACTATCACTGGCACAATTCTTGTTTTCAATTTCCACATTTTTTCTATTTCAATTTCCAGGTCTTTATATTTTGACAGTTTTTCAAATTCCTTGATTGCTATGTTACAATCCGCTGGACAAGCCATATCAATTAATAGACAAGTTTTCTCCTTCTGGTTTTTAACAATAATATCTGGCCTGTTTGCTTCAATTTTTCTGTCTGTGTAGATGGTGTAATCCCATAGAATGGTTACATCTTCTATTTCTGTAACCGGTGCTGGATGATGTTCATACCAGTGTTTGTTTACAGCTTTTCCATAATGTTTGCACATTGTCCAATGTAAATATTGCCCAACTCTATCGTGGCGATTTTTATATTCGTTTGGAGCAAGCACAGAACAGCCTGAGATTAGGTGGTCTATTGTTTCTTGGTGTTTATCACAAAACCTGCATTTTGGATCCATATTATTATGCATAATATTTGCCTGAAAGTTTCTCGTGAAAAGACTTTGGTCTTGTGCTGCAAGTATAAATCCTTCAGTTTCAGACTTTAATCCAGATGCACGTAACCATCGATGAGTATTAACTTTGTCAACATTGGATTTATTGGCACGTACTGGATATTGGCCATGCAGAGGTTTGTCTTGCCAGCGCTGTTTCATCTTTTCAAGAGCTTTATCTTTGGCTTTCATTTTCATATTTTTTGCCGCAATAGTTGGTTCTTGGCTTCTGTTTTGCTTTTCTACAGAATCTACTAACTGTAAATCTTGTTTGTATTTACTGTCTTCTTTTATTATTGAATATTTTTTCTTTCTTTCTTCATGTTGCCTTACTAATTGTATCATCCAATCCTTTGTTGTTTCTATGTATGTTAGTAAGCCAATAGTTGTTGTATGACAATTCCAGCTGAATAAGACCCCTTCCACCTTTTTTACGGGGTATGTATAGACGGTCTACATCAGCGTTTGGATGATGCATCTTATGCTTAGAAAGAAGCTTTCTTTTTTTTAATCCATTCGCCTGATGTCGTTTAGAGTCCGGTTTAAGATGTTGAAACTATATTGGACAACTGGGATTGCAAAGCTATTAATGACCATAATTCTGTTCTGAGAAATCAATTCAGTTTTTAATATCATTCGTAGCCTTCTATAGTACTCTTTACGCACTATTTCTTTAATTTTTTTATGGTGAATGTTTTCGCTCTCATTTACACCTGGGTATTTATAAGCTTCTTCTGGTTTCAATTCTTTTATTGTTACAGCAGGGTCTAGGCTAATTGAGGATGTTTCTTGTATTGATCCACGTAAAACTGTAGCTTTAGCAAATTTATTCAAATTAAATTTCATTCCAATATCTTCGCTGAAGCATTTTACAGTTTGCAGAAGACCTTCCAGCTCATTATCATTCTTAGCATATAACTTTAAGTCATCCATGTAAAATAGATGGCTTATTTTCTTTTGGCCTATTTTATAACCACATTCTGTCTTATTAAGTTGACTGGTTAGTGCTATTAATGATATGCAGAATAGTAAGGGAGATAAAGAATCATCTTGAAATATACCTCTTTTGATGTTTATTTCATCAGACTTATAGGTTCCATTTATATGATTGAGGTAAAAGGTTGTTTTCCATATAGACATGCACTGTTTGATGAAATTGATGATGACGGGCGATATCTTGTATATATTTAAAGTCTTTAAAATCCAGTCATGTGGCACACTATCGAATGCCTTTCGGTAGTCTATCCAGGCAGTACTAAGATTTTTCTTTGTACTGTAGCAGTTTTCCAGGATCATTTTGTTAATTAGCAATTGGTCTTTACAACCATAACAGCCACGTTTGCACCCTTTTTGTTCAAGCGGCATCATGTCATTTCTTTCTAAGAATAAATATGTCTGTTTTGTTAAAATAGATGTTAGTAGTTTATATGTTGTCGGAAGACATGTAATTGGTCTGTAGTTTTTCGGGTTGTTTGTGTCACCATTCTTGGGTAGAAGAAATGTAATTCCTTTGGTCATCCTGAATGTATTAAGTCTCGTTGTGTTATTCATGAAAAGAAATCACGATATATTGAATTGCCTCATTGTCCATATTTCTGGACAGGTTCCGGCAGGATATAATCTGACATCACACTGAATATTGTCGTGACGTTGGAAGTTTTCCTGTCGAAAAGATAACTAAAGAATAAGCATCAATTTCGAACCAGAAAGTTTGCTTTGAAAGCAGATATAGAAAAGTAGATGATTACAAGAGAAAAATTATTTTCTGTAATGTACTGCATTTGAACTTTGGCGAAGGAAAGAATTGAGTGTTAAGTAAATTTGCAGTCCTACTAAAAGAAACAAGACTGTACTTAAAAGAAACCTTTCAGTTTAAAGTATCTTTCGTAATGAAAATGATGATGGAAAGTATGTGACCGGGATACTTATATGAGATAAAAACTTAAATTATTTTTATAAGCTACACATTTCATAATTCAAATAATGTATAAATAGGAAGTAACGAAAAGAAAAAACATGGTGTCAAATTTTGATTTTGCGAAATAGCAGTAGGATTTTAAATTAATTTTCTGAAGAGAAGGTTTTTTAGATATGCGATGTGAGTTTCAGTTTCATTGAATAAGCATTATTTATTTTTATTTCATGTTATTTTCCAACAGATGGAAATACCAGTCATAGAATTTTGTAATATGATGTAAAAGGAAAATATAGAAAAAATAGTTTAGTAAAGAAAAATGAAGGGTAAATATTATTTAACTCAAGATTGTTATATTAATCTAGTCCTATTAATGTTAGTTGTATCTTTTTAGAGACTTTTAATTTATTTTCATTTGGGTGTTAATAAAAAGAAAGGTATTTAAAAGTTTGTATCTCTCTGCTTCAAAGAGTGCCCAATTCACTACTTGCAGCCAGTGTCGTAACCTTAATTTGACCAAGAATTTGTAATAATAATAAAAGCAACTGAAGAAAATCTAACCCAAACTGTAATCAATAGGCATAAATTAAGAATTCATTCCTTAAATCCGATTATTCTATACGCATTTTAATAGTCATGTCATTTTGTTTCATATAATCTTTCTATACAGTCAAAAGTGTTTATAGAAAAATATAGGAAGATTGCTATTCATTGAAATAACATTAAGTATCGAAAACTATACCTCCACGAGGTTGTAAAAAATACCACGTTGGGAAACTGGTGCGGGATATGCTTCTGTTAATGAGGGTGAATAGACCTCTCTTAAGCTGTGGTAGGCAACCCATCTAGTGATAGTGTCACGATAAAAACACCCTTGGTAGCTCTAGCAAAGCATCAAGTATTCAGCCACTGACAAGATTTTGAATCTCGGCCAAGGCCGCAGAATGATGATGATGATACTTCTTTTTGTGCTCTTAGTTTAATTTTTTCTATACATTTTTTTCAAAATAATAATAATTGTTTTTTTATTATATATACTTGTTCCTTCCTTACATTTATTTTGAAATACTTAACGGCAGTAAATCAATGGGATGTATTTATCTTCAAGTTCCAGTCATACATATTACGTACTTTCAGTTTTTAAAACTAGCTAAGATGTTCTGAGGTTTCTCTCAAATCTACGGACTCTACCACTTTCTATTTGGAAGAATGTACACAATATTTTGCTAAAATATTAAAAGATGTGCTATTTGCTTTGACCCCGAGAATTGTTTTTCCCTCAGATATTCAACATTAAATTACAGAAACTTTCTTCAAATATTTGCAATGAGATCAAAATTCAATTTGTTATTTTGAAGATTCGATCATTTAGTTCCCAAAGTTGTGCTTTCTTGATCTTCATTAGACAGATAATAAGCATAAAATTAGCAAATTTCTCCACTCGAATATTTCCAAAGGATCTGCAATCAAGAGTGAATACCATTTTGAAAAATATATTGTATAACCTCCTTGCGTATATTGATTATTCACAGCGGAACATTACTGAAGTATGCTCAAAAACCATTAAAGAGGTGAAGTAACTATTTTATTCGAGATATGTGTGTAAGGAATGCGTGAGTCAGAATAAAAACTCCGTAAATAGAAATAAGGCGCTCGTAAGAGTTTATCAAAAAAATTGAACGCCTAACAAAAAACCAACGCAGATGCTTTCTATTAATAAAATCAATAGATACTTATATTGAAAATTTATGTTATTAGTTTTCGAACTTTGGCTAATGAATATGTGATCTTAGGGTTTTCTCCACAGTCGCCCTTACTTTTTCGTCTGGAATTAAGAAAAACTGGCTTGGTTACACAAGCATTGGTGATTATATATTTGCCTGTCAGCGCGCACATCACTGGCACAATTGAGCTGTTCACGTGGGCCAACTGTTGAAATTCTTTGATGTGAGGATCTCTATCCGTGTCTAGGAGATGATCACTCTGATTAACCCTACTCTGAAGAACACTGAGTAAAAAATCTATTCTGTCATGATCTGTAATTTGCCTAGAATATGCTATAATTATCATGAAAACCCACCTTTCACCATTAAATACGGTTAGTTTGTACAACGCTTTTATTGAAATATGTATACTGTTATTCAAAATATAATTACTTTTATTATTTTAAATTACTTTTATTTAACTTTGTAGAAATATTATCTAATGCATAATTCTTTAGGAAAGCTAAAGGCCAAGTTTTTACACAAAAAAAATTAATAGGCGACCAGTAAACTTGTTAGGTTCCTTTTAAAAGCATTTCATGATACCAAATGATTAAATCGCAATATTATCAATTTTATTATTAATTTAATTAATGATTTTATCATTAACAGCACATATTATATTTTTTACTTTAATATTAACTAGCATCATAGCCCGGCGTTGCCCGTGCATCTCAAAACATTTTGAATTAGATTATTAATGCAGCGTGTTGCGATTTCTGAGCGCTTGTAGTCGCCGCCTCACTTTACTCACTTTTTATATAACTCAGTTATATAAAAAAAATAATTATTTATAAACTTGTTGTTTAAAAATTGTTCAAAAATTCCCCAAAAAATCTATTTTCTTATGTTTTGCGTAAACCTGAGTTGATGTTTTGTGTGATATTGTAAACAACATTGCTTTTGTTGTTGTTTCAAAATTACGGGGGAAAATATTTACATTTTTTGTTGACTAAATGAATTTCAGAAATTTTCGATGAATATTTAAAAATGTAGATATTTACTTTTAGAGGAAAAAGTTACATTAATGCCACACGAATTGCAGATAGTTGATTTCCTGCATTAAATATTTAGCGAAAAAAAAAGCTTTTTCTTTTCCATTGGCACTTATTTTACATATTTTGTGTTTGTTTGAAAAAACACTTTTTTAAAAATATTTCTTTTGTTTCAAAATTATGGGGGAAATTTTTCACATTTTTCACATTTTTTTGTTGACAAAACAAATTTTTCAAACGTCGGAATAAAAATCAAATATAAAGGCTCATTTATTTTTAGTCGCGTTTGATACGTGTGATTTGATTTCTGTGACGTAATATAGCAAACCTCTTAGATCTTAGATGTTTTACGAAGCAAATGCAAACAATCGGCCCCATTGCGAAAGGTAAAAATTGCTGAACTTACTCAAATGTATGTGTCAACCTGGCTTCCCTGTAGATATGTGTCCCTAGAAAGTTTGAATGGCGTAGCTTAAAAAATGTAGGCGTGCATAGGGAACAGTCACACACAGACTCGCAGATTGCCTTTTATATATATAATTATACAATATTACCAAGATGAAACACAAAAATAAATTAATAGACGTAAATGTTTTCAGAATTTGTAATGAAAATCACTGCTTTAAATTAAATTAAATTCATCTGGAAATTCAAAGAGAGACATTAAATGATCAAACAACAGACTTTCAGAAGGAACAATAAATTAATAATACCAGAATGACGTAAGAATCCGACCATAACTTAGCTTTAATTTGAAACATCCCTCTAATGCAAACTTTATCCAGCAGGAAAAAAGTTTACTTTTTGCAGAATGGAATTGCAAACTAAAATATCACACTACAGATCTTTCTATTCAAGAAATAGTAGCTCCGGTGATGACAATTTATACCGATTGTAGATATTATAAATTTGCAAAGGTGAAGGTCTTTATAAAACAAATAACAACAAATAGCAATCGTCTGGTTAGGGAGATTCATTTTATTGAAATAATATAAAGTATGGATACCTCGTTTTTGTGCACTTAGTTTCATTTTTTTATAGACGTCTTATTCACATTTATTTTAAAATAAATCGGCAAATAAGAGTGAATCTATTTGTTTACGATCAAGTCATGTTTCAGCTATAAAGATTACGTTTTACAATGACACGCCGGTATAGCATCTTCATTCATCAAGTAGTTTCCAAAAATCCAAAAATATTTGTTTAGAACAAAGTTCTAATGTAGTGCAGTGTAGATTTTATGTTGTATTATGTATATTACAATTTATTTAATAATGTATTATTCACTCGCGTCTATTTCAGATTGACTTTCTCGTTGCAGATAATAAAAAAAAAGATGAATTAACAAAGCAGCTTCTAAAGTCCACCAGCTGCAGTGTAAAACCTAAGAAATTTTCGAAAAATGAACAATAAAAAATTCAAATAATTCAGAAGAAAATAAAAGTATTTAACGAGAAAACGATAAAACTTGAAGAATTAATGCCAATTAGCGTTCATTGATGGAAATGGAGCTGATTTACATGGTTTCTTTCGAACCAATTTCCTTTTGGTAAATGCATTTTTCTAACTGGCAATCCTAATAGTGACAATACAATAGCTAAAATGGAAACTTGAGCCTCAAAAGCAAGCGGTAATCTGTTGATAAACTTTAAATTCGAGTAAAGTTGTTTATTTGTTGAGGGAATGGATTGGCAGCTATCATGTGTAGAAGTACGAATTTGTAACTAGAAAATAAAGTCAACATAATAGATTAACAAAAAAACATTAAAAGAAACAAGGAAACCACTTCAAAAACTTGATTTTTAGTCGTAACAAAACTCATTTCAGAAATTGAAACAAATTTTAATGCATTGTTTGTTATATCAGTTTAGATATTCGTTTCGGTTTGTGTACAAGAATTTTTTTTGATGAGGAATATTATCATATATTAAATTATTTTCCAGATTATTTATTTTTTCTGCCATTTTGTATATCACTAGTTTATATCAATAAATACAAGACCTTTGTACAGTTCAATACTAAATAGAAAATAGATGAGTAAAAATGTTGCATTGTGTCAATTTTATAATCTGATCATTTACTTTTACCAGTTTCAATCCTTGTTTTACCATCGCTCAAAAACTGACAGCTTGTGGAAGAGCAGTTGGGAGATGTGCAATCATTCTTTCAACCACGCACAACTCCAAGCCTAGCTTTGTTAGTACTCAGGCAAAGTTTAAAATTGACCGCCTGTAAAGTTTACTGTAAAACATATATTAAAAAACACTGAAAACAAAAACCACCGGTAAAAGACCAGATAAGAAGAATAAAACGTTTGATTCGAGTCAAATATATAATCGAAAGAACAGCTGCCCTGAAAACCAATATTTGAAGTGAACATAAACATTAATCTCAACTACTCTGGAAGTGTCTCAGGCATTTCATCATATTTATCTTTCTTCATTTCCTTCACGGTCTGAGTGGTTGTCATAAATCAAAATGAAAGGAATTCGAGTAAAATTTAATAATGGTCAACAATTCTTCTATCTAATGACAATAGAAGAAATCAAACTTATATTGCTACAAAGATTTAATCTAATAGAAGGGCACACGTTTGTCACTGCTTAAGATAAAAATCACTACACTAGTTACCAAAATCCAACACTATGCACCTAAAACGAGTGACGGATACATTATATAAAAAAATTTTAATTTAAAAGAGAATTTTAACGACTACTAAAAGAAAATATACTCGGGAGAATTTTTTATCATTGAAGTTGTTAACAAAAGATTTTGTGCCCGATAATTATGAGTCTCTAATATATGATTATCTTCGGCATCAAGATATTTGCACTTTGTACTATGGGATAAGATTTGCTGATATTCCGTAAGCATTATCAGATTTTAATGTTGTATACTATGAAGGTAATTGATCTAAGCTTACAAATGATGCATTTACTTTAAGAAAGAGATCAGGATGGCCCTCACTATCACAACATGATAGAGGACTAAACTATGTACAGTAAGATAAAGGGATAAAATATGCAGCTCTTTACGTCAAAAGGCATTCTGCGGAAAATTATATAAGACGTCTTAACTTCAGATAATAAGTTTGTCTCTAGAGATAATGGTTATACGGGTGATGTAATATTGATAGCTGCTCAGAATAAGAATTCGGAACGCTACATTCGAATTCCCCTCGGTTTTGTTACATTTACATAAACGTAAATAAGCTTGAAAAAGGTATAAATTCATCGTGCTCTCTCCCAGTTATGAGTTACATACTAAGACTTTTATCTGAAAGAAAGAGTTACTATTTTCAAAAGATATTGGTAATTTAATATTTGCCCGCAAAAATATTGTTAAAATCAAAAATGCTTTTCAGCTTTAACTCATCCACTTCTGTGTAATAAACCGTCAAAAATCAATCAGTTAATTTAAGAGAACTATTAGAAGTTATTTTAATCACAGCTCCTAAGTTCTGTTTTTAAAAAAACATTCAAGTTCGTAATTTTGGGTCAAGAAGAACACATGGAATTCATGCTGGAAAGTTAGGAAACCTGTTTTTGAATAAAAGATAGCATCATCTTCTAGCGTGCATTTTTAGAAGCGAATGTCTTATTGGTTTCGTTTTGTATGCGTTTTCATTATCAAAACCTGTTTTTTCTATTAGGTCTGTTGAAGTTGTCCGTAGCAAAATGTCGGGCTTGGAAATACATATAACTTATAACAGCAGAGAGTTCCATCTGTCACTTGTACGCAAGAAATAATTCACTTTATGCATTTACTTTCGTAGAATGTAACTGTTCGCAAAATGTGGTCAAACCTTTCGTGTACAACCATCAACCATTGGCTATGTTTATTTATTAGGCTCATGGAATGGGTTTAACGTAGGAAAACTTTCCTTTCCTCACCAAGAAAAGACAGCTACATATATTTTCTTTGCTGCGAAAATAAATTTTATACTAACAATTGCCATTGGTAACCAATCAGCGTCATAAAACGAATTGTTTTATTTATCAATTAGTTTTATTGCATACACACCAGCTGAATCTGATTTTGTCTTTGTTTTGCAAAATTTCCGTTTATATCCATTCTCGATCTCTTTACAAATAAATCTTAAATGAATGATGATAATAATATTTAAAATATTTTAAGATCGGCATTTATTAAGTTAATTTGCCTTACTCTTGCATAAGAAATTATGTCGGTTTACATACTCGGCTTAAGAAAGCATTTTGTTGTCATTATACCTACCTACGATCCAAATATTGACTTCTTAATGTAGACTGCTACTTAAGTGAATATCATTTTGTGCATCAAGCTTTCTTCAGACATCAGATGGAAACTCATATATTCTTGAAATCAATAAAGATGCGGTGAAGAATGTCCAGTTCCTTGCATCGTTCCAGAAAACTGCCGAAATTCTGCAACCACCCTCTATCTCTACATGGTACTGATCGGAGTATTACTTCTGTAAATTTGCTGATGGCGCCCAGAAATCACTATCCATCGTTGACAGACTTCAAAAGCGATTACGTGTACTTGTGGGCTATTAATTATTCACCACACTGTAAAATCTTCAACATAGACGAAACATTGATAGCCATTTAATCACTAATACTATGATAAATGTTCAAACGAGTTACTTTTCTTAGAACTACCGGCTCAGATATTCCTAGCTAACTAAGAACCACGTTGCTATGGCCATGGCGACAAATTATCCTCATTCATTTAAAGTTTCTTTCGTAAGAAGTAAATTTCGCTGAAGCAATTTCTTCCCAAGAACAAACTTCCAAGAGGATTTCTCCCTGACCACTACGATCTTAACTTACTCAAGTACAAAGCCCAACCTATATCTACACTACATATTGTTATAATATAAACATTACTTTCTCCTTCCCCCACCTTAAAAAAATCTCATTCAATAATTCTCTACTTCGAGTGACACTTATGACCTCCAAAAGGTGGACTAAAGTTAAAGAAAGGGCGCTGTAAACTGTAAACTATTTTTGAACGGAAAATTTCATTAGATTCATTTAGCGCAGATATTGTGATTTAGCATGAACTAAGGAACTTATTGGATTCAATTAAACTTTAAAATTCACCACAAAAGATCCATAAACTAAAGTAAATATTTCATTTGCGGTTTATATTCTTAACGTTGCAAAATTCATTTTGTTTTGTGTAGCAAAAATAATTTCCTGAAAGCAACGAAAGCAGTAACCTGTTTACTGTTAAAAATGAAAGGCGTTTGTTTAAAAGAAAACTGCGTAATTACAACTAAAAACAGAATTACTTATTTCTAAAATACATCAAAAAATTTGAAATTGACAAATTGTTATTGTATTTTATGGAAAAGATTCTGTGATTTCTTCTCGGATTTTTGCCAGAAACATTCTTTCCTTTCCACACATGTGTATATGGATATAAATGTAGATATGATTATTTAAGGAATCGTAGCGTCATGAATATAAAAACACATATAACGATGATTAAAATCATATTCAGATGCTTAATATATTGCTTATGTTCCGCCAGCATTGCCATTGTATTTACTTTGCAAATTTACAGTTGCAGTACAGACTTCAAGATTTTATTATACTGAACTTTTATCATATTGATTATCAACTAAAAAAAAAAAACAGTACAAAAAGTAGAGTTGTATTTTATGTACATACAGCAGCGTAAAATACGACACAAGATCTAAACTGTATTTACTGCATGTAAGTCAGAGGCGACACACGTGATACATCACTCAATAAGTTCCGAACGTGACATGGCGCCGTTAATAAAAAAATCCATATGATTTTTCTGAAGTACTAACCTTCAAATGGCAAATGACAAAATTTGGGCCCAATCCGATAATTAGTTTAAAGTTATTTAAATGAAGTTATTGTTGCAAATTTTCAAAACAATGGAAAAATCTGAATTTCATGTGTTGATAAAACATTGCTTTCTGATGGACAAAAATACCAAGAACAACGGTTGAGAGGTGGTATGCTGACTTTAAACGCAGTCGTACAGACACAACTGAAGCTGAACACTCAGATCGCCCAAAATCGACAGTTCTCTCGGAAAACACCAAAAAACCTACAAACACGTTTTGGACAATCGTAAATTGAAGTTGTGTGAGATAGCAGAGAAGTTGAACATATAAGAAGACAGTTTGTTCACCATTTTGGATGAACATTTGTCAATGAAAAAGCTATGTTCAAAGTGGGTGCCGTGTTTGCTCACAATCGATCAAAAACAACAACGCGTCGACGATTCAGAGCGTTGTTTCCAACTGTTTTCACGCAACAAGAATAAGTTTTGCGTAAATATTTAACAATAGATAAAAGATAGATCCACCACTACACTCTGGAGTCAAATCGGCAATCATCTGATTTGACAGCAGCAGGTGAAATTTGTTCGACCGACCAAAGACGCAAACATCAGTAAGCAGGGTCTTCGGCCTCCATATTTTGGGATGCGCAAGGTATTTTGTTCATCGATTACCATGAGAAAGGAAGCATAATCAATAGCGAATATTATATAGCATTATTCGTGCGTTTTAAGAAAGAAATCTCCAAAACCCGGCCATAACTGAAGAAGAAAAAGTGGTATTTTACCAAAACAACGCAACATATCACAAATCCATTGTAACATTAGCAAAACTACATGAATTTTACTTCGAACTGCTTCCGCATCCACTCTATTACCCACAACTACTGGCTGTTTGCAGACCTCAAATTAATTCTCCGGGGAAATATATATAAATGTGTGTGTGTGTGTGTGTGTGTGTGTGTGTGTGTGTGTGTGTGTGTGTGTGTGTGGATAAATTTGTCATTTAGATGAGCAGTGTTATTTCAGTCATGCTGACATAGAGGTTTCGAGAAGGCATTATTGTAATGTTTTCATTTGTCAGGGTCATTTGCTTATCTGCTCTTGTTTCCCTTTTTTATCGTATTTAGATGAAGTTTGGTGTAATTTTATATAATTTGCTTGATTTTCTTACTTGGTGAGTGTTGCTTCTTAAGTATTGTAGAATGTTTCGGTGGTTAATTACTTTTTCTTGTGTTGACTTCTTTTAAGCGTTCTTAACTATATGCCTTCTTAATAACTCTATATTAAGTTAACCTATTTTTATTATATGGGGTTTCCCTCTTTTTACTCTGTTGGGTGGAATTTATTTTATAATGTCAGTATATATGCCCGCTTAAAATTGTTTAAGTCATGATTATGAATTTGTGTTCATGTGTGTGTGCGTGTTAGTTGGTTTTTGTATGAGTATTCTTTTGTGTGATTGGTGTGTAATTTTTTTTCCGTTTGATGATTTTTGATTATCTGATTGTTATTTTTCTTTGATTTCTTTCTTTGTTATCATTTTTTTTCTTGATCACGATGGAGTGTTTATATATGTGTATTTGAATGTGATAGTTTTGGGGTTGCTTTTTGTGTTTATTTGTTTTTGCTGTTAAGTAGCAAAGAAAATATTTATTTGAATGTCTACATTTCCCCATTATCTCTTTTTTTGTTGTTTAGTAGTTTACTTTGGTTTTTAAAGGTAATTAGTTCTAACTTTTTCTCCAAACATAGTTTGCTAATAGTAGAGGAAATGTACTGAAAACTAAGGTGTAAACTAAAAATAAATCAATGGAAAATCACAAAAGTAACAATCAATGGGTTTAACAACATCAACAACGAAGGGGAATTCTCATTTGTACAATTTGACATAAAAAAAACTGCTACTCATTTATCAAGGAACACACACTGAATAATGAGTAAAATCTGTCTAAACAACATTTAGATAGTGAAAATAAAGAAATTCCATATTCCTGCGCGATTCTTGTCTCGTTTTCTTTACACTCAAGCATGAGATTAAAGTTAAGCCTTCTCTAGTGAATAACATTTTCAAATATGTTTGTATCCTTCTCGACTACATTTGCAATATAAACTTCAGCATGTTCTATAATGAAGTTTTAGAAGAGGAAAATTATAAAAAATTAATATTCAGTATTTATAATTTCTATGACTCGTCAATGAACGTGCAATTAGCTGAAGAGAAAATAACAATAATACTTCGCTGCTTCACTTCAGTGATTGGTGTCTTTCTGGGTACTCTCGTTTACCAGTTCAAATCCAGGACACAACAGTTGCGTTCACCTTCATCTTCATGTTTTTGAGAAATGCAGACATCCGTCTTTTCTGATTGGGTGTTAGAAAGCAGGGTAAACTATGATTTATATCCTTGACTGGAAGTCAATGTAGGAGAAAAACATTTCTGAAATCCACGCTATGGAGAAGGAAAGTCGAATCGACTTCAGTATTTTTCCCAATAAAGTATGGCATTTTTCAGATAATAAAGAAAACCAATATCGGTGGTGATTCTTGTGTCCTGAAGAGTCAATCAAAGGATAGTCACCAACCAGATAGTGAGAACTGCACACAGTTTTCTTGTTTATAATTTGGGCAAGTCATGAGATTTAAAAAGAAACAAAACAATATTTCTAGCAAAGAAAAGTAATTCTATTTTTTTTTTAATCTCAAAGCTGACCAGGAGATTTACTGATAATTGAATTATGAATGTCTAGTTCATTTCTATTATGAAATTAAGACTAATCGAGTGGGCATTAGGAAACAAAATATTTTTTCTATTAGAAACTCGCCATTATTTTAATCACAGTTTAAGATGCTGTAACCAACGAACGATTTCTTTGTTAACCATTAGAAAATGTTATACGAAACTTATTATTTGGTTAAAGGACAGATGGTTGTTATTATGCCCCCACTTCTCAAAACTTGGTGTGCTTATAATTATAAATCCAGAATGGAATCATTTCCGCAGTAAATGTATTTTTGAAGAAGATCTAAAATGAGACCATTGGATGACAGACTGAATACAACTTCCTACTATTAAATATATTTGATCTACACAGCAAACCAACTGTATAAATTTGATTAGATAAAAACATGTCTGGAGTTAATGAACAATACGTTTTCTGTTTTAATATGCTGTTTTTAATGGTCTGGAAAATAATTTAATTGTTTATTTTCATATTTTCAAAATATTATAATGAAAAAATAGTTACTCTGTGTCTATGTCTTGTTTATATTTTAAACTTTTGAAATATATTTGGGAAAGTACTTTAATATCAACATTTTGTATGAAAAGTTTGGCTGAATGAAATAACCGCGGATAATGGCCATTTCACTGCAGGGTGAGATCCTACGCTACTTATTAGTCTGCAAACATAAGATAAAAGAGAGATAAAAAAAAGAAGAATGTGTGTATGTCTGGACAGTAGAAACCAAAAATGATGAATCGATTAATCATTTTGACAATCCATAAATCTTTAAAAATACATCGGCAGAGTTTGGATCAAAAAGCTTGACTGTGATATTTTTCAGATTTTTAAATTTACATTTGAAAATGCTTTCTTCCACTTTTATCTAACAGACACGTAGCGTCGATATCAATGCCGGCTGAGGATTAGCATTCTAACATCTGGAAAGCATTAGCAGCCACCACAGATTTAAGTTTAGAAGTTAGCAGACGATAAATATCTACGATGAAAATTTTATCCAATCCATTGGAAATGAGAACGACAAAGAAGACGCTATCACGCGTAAAATACCTTCAGAAGTACATCACTTAATGCAGACATTACTTTCTTCGTTTTCCCATTTGTACTCGCTTCAACTTTTGTAGACTTTTATTTGCATTTTTACTGTTTCCACTTGTTTGATGAAAGACCACATTTTTTAGTTTTCTACAGCAAGTGCTTCTCAGAGATTCACAGTTTGGCATTCATATGGAATGTCATTTTTCTAACAATGCCAACAATCATCTTTTTGTATCGTAGTCTCTCTCTCTCTCTCTCTCTCTCTCTCTCTCTCTCTCTCTCTCTCTCTCTCTCTCTCTCTGTTTTAGACTTACTGGAAAATATCAAAAATTACAATTCCTGTTTCAATGCTAGTAGCTTGTGTTACTTATTCTTTCAATTGCTTTTAGCATTTAGTTACCCACGTTTTAACAGATTTTAGAATTACTACGATAGTTACCAAAGATTTTCTTTAAATATCAAATTATACTCTTCTAATTTTTTGTCTATACTTCTGAGATGAGTTATTATTTACATCATTTAAATTGTTCAAACTGTTGTCCTCAGCTTTATTGCTATATTCACGACGTTCCGGCCATTGTACGCTCCGGTCTTCTTCGGGTGATTAGAATTTGAACGGAACTTTTTATTTCGATAACTGGGGTAGATTGTTCACGTTTAATTCCAGATGTCATAGTTATCTCCCTTTAATTCAAATCGCTAAGTTATTTGTTCACCACTGCTTAAGCCAGGTATTGAATACACAATTCGTTGGGTCAGGTCATTGGCCCGAACTAACACTTTTATCCACTGGACCATGTGTACTTGAGAACATCAGTGTATGAATTTTGGGGACTTATAAGCCGAATATCTTAGTAATCATTTTAACCTGAGCTCATATTGCAATCTTAAAGTAAATGATTTTATCTGGTATTCCGTGTTCCTGGTTCCCATATTGTATTCATTCCTATGCTTAGCCGGCTTATAAGATTTTGGGCCTAGCATATGCGTTGATTCATTAAGTTTTCGTAATTTCCAGTGGTGTTCTCTATCTATTATTTCAACTTCATCCCATAGGAGACGGTGATCACCTTTCTTCTTCATACACCTGGCGATATTCTTGCAGCCTTACCTAAAGAGGCGCAGAAATTAATAGCAACCTACTTCAGAAAAATATTCTGCCCAGTTAGTCATGTCTCTTTCTAGCGTGTATACCACATGGAACTTAACTTACTGACTGACCTTAACGGGGCGGCCCGTTTCATCGTTATATTTCTTTCCACAGCTTCATAGAATGGCATACACACAGACCTTACTCATGTTCTCTTCTATTGGAGCTATCTGGGAAGTATAGAACCACTTTTGAAGGTCGTCGTAATGTTCTATGAACCACAGATCTTTTGTATTTTCTCTGATAAGCCCTCCATGTGAGATAGGCAGACTATTGTCACGTTTGTTAGAGATGTTGTGATATACCGGGGTAGTTGTGAAGTTGTATGGTACTGGTTATACTTACCATTTCTCGTCCATTTGTCTCTAGACCGCCGCTTGTGACTTTTGCTAAATTTTGCAAGCATCGGATGATTCCTTTCTTTACATTGTATGGGTGGTGAGAGTTGAAGTTGAGATATTGTCCGGTAAGTATTGGCTTGCCATATACGGATGTCTTGAACCCATTCTCTCTTCGACATGTTAGTACAGCCAGGAATGCTAGTATGTTGTTTTCTTTTTCCATTGTAAACTGTATCGATGATCTTATTGAGTCCACATGGTCTAGTAGTAACTAGACCTCTTCCTTGTGTGATCAGCGTATGAAGGTCATCAACGTACCTCAGCCATGGATTCTACTGCCATATCTTCGAATTATTCCATGTATATATTAGCAAATGATGGTAATAATTGCGAGCTCATTTATAAGCCTTAATTCCTGCCAATAATATCTGATTCCATTCTTAAGTGTGTTGTTTGTGTGCAGCATCTTCGTCAGGTTGTTTATTAGTGTAGTGGTACGACTTCCTAGGGATGAGTCTGAAGCTCTTTTTTTATGTTATCTTATCATTTTTAAATACCATACCCGTTCAAATTGTTATTGATTACGGTTTTCTATAACGTTCTGTCCTACGTTTCTCTCAGGAATCTTGGCCTACTTTCTATTCCTTCTTGTCTTTTTGCTGCTAGCCATTCACACAAATCTCTAATTACAATATTTGCTGTTTTTCTCGGCATCTTTTCTCTTCAAGATGTCTTACGTATATTAAATCTTCCATGCTCTCTTTCCTTGTTATATGTTTTACAAATTTCACCTGTTTCGTTTTGGATAGAAGCATTCGTTTTCTTTGAAGATTTATTTTATTTAAACCTACCTTGTTATTTATATTTTATGTGTATGATATTCTTAACAAGTTTCAAGGATTCTAAACTCCATGTTTTCTTAATACTAATCCGAAGCAAAATATTGACCACTTCTACATTCATATATTTCTAACTTTTTTATTTATCATTTCAAGATGAGTAGTCTTTTTATCACTGAGAATTATATCAGCCCAAATCCTCAAAACTTTCCATCTCATTCCTCATGACTCTACTACACCCTACCATCCATGATACAGACAGTCGAAGTTCGTTCAAACCATCTACAGGGGTGTTTCAAAGTGGTCTAGTTATTGTGAACACAACCCTAAACTTTCTCGTGTTTTCTTTAACAATATAGTTTTAATATATTTTCAATATATTACAATCACAAAAGAAAACAAAAATATTGAGATTTATTATCAGTTAAGTGTCATACGTGATACACGCTTTGGGCGATGATGTCTCGAAAGAAATATGACTGACTGGACAGAAGATTATCCTGCAGTAGGGTGCCATTGCTTTCTGTGGTAGACTGGTTGCCGACTAAGGCTATCGAAGCCAATTTGTACTATTATTTAACCCATAACTGGAGGGAAGAGACAGGTTAATACCTTTCCCAAGGGTATTTGTGCGTAAGGGAATGCAAGGAATTCAACTGGAATTCGAAATCGGCTCCCCGATTTGTCGTTCCGAGTCGATATCCACTGCACCATCTCGCACATCCAATCGTTGCTTTCGGCTATGCTTCACGGCAGCGGCGGCGGCGGTGGCGTAGTAGTTACAGTTGTTGTTGTCACTTCGTTTCGGTGGTGGCACTTTCGGCGCCAGCGGAAATATCAACGGCAAACGACAAAACAGCGAACAACGTGCAGCAGCAGCGAATCCCGGAAGCCGATGACGGTGTGCCAGGGCTAGACGGACGAGACCTAACGCACACAACAGATTTACTATATGTTGAAAAAAAAAGAACATGTAAAATGGTTAACTACATATTATACTAGATAAATGAATTAAAAAATTAACATATAATTTTTTAATCATTAGTTTTTCTAAGATGCTGTAGTTATCGAATTTTCAACACGAGGTGATTTTTCACTTCATAAAAAACATCAAACTTGAGACTGAAAAAATGCCAAGAAATTTTGCCAGATTTCTTTCGTTTCGACACTACATGTAACATTTTTGTTTTTGTTCTGTTTTAAACTACTAAATTTCTATCCTTTGCTTTTGTTTAAAAAAACCTGAAACAAAAATTCCAAACATTAAATAAACTGTACCAAATTCCCTGTTTTTTTGTTTGCTCGTTTGTTTTGGTTTTTTGTGAGACACTCTGTATTTTTAGTATATCACCCAATGAGGCAACCATAACAACAACCATGTAGACCTTTTTCCTTGTTTACCAAAGCGAAATGTTGATAACGGACTAGAAGAAAACTGCAACGAGTTCTTAAAAATGGTTGTCATTTCAGAAACTTGGAGGAATAGTAAAACAGCAAACACTACTAAGATATACTAAGAACAGGCGATTGTGGAAAGCAATGATTGTTTATGTCTGCAAGAATACAGAAAATAAAAGAAGTATTAGATTTTAAATGATTGGCACAATTACAAGCACATTACGTTTTCTCTACCTTTGAGTCTGATCTTTCTTCAGTTTGGCATATATATCTACATTCACAGTCTCATCTCTTTCTCAACAATTGTTCTTTTGTCGTATTATTCTTTTTCATAATTGATCCTAGTGAACGGGTGCTCAGGTGTCTTGTATGTAAAATTTTCTCTCATTATTTTATTACTTTACCATTAAAAACATTTGTTTTATTACGCAATACTTACAGCAGACCACTTTTTCCTGCGGAATATATGTTCCAAAAATGCCAATTTAAGCCAATTTCTTAAACCGCCAACAATTTTAAATCTTATACTTATTTTACCGTCAATATATATATGATAAACATTAATTTATAAATTAGTCACAATGTGAATTCAAGCAATAAAATATAATTGTGATTTAGTAGTTCTGTGTTTGGGAGCGAATAAATGAAACCCTGTGAAGAAAGCCACGGATAATAGGAATCCACTGTTGATTGAAAAACACTTTTTATCGCTGTGTTTTTGGTGTTGTTTTAGCTGGTTGTCGGGTGTTGATTGCTTACTCTGTTTTTACAAGCCTTGTATATCAAATTTTGACTTGTAAAATCTTAAACCAACGAAATTTGAGCAATCAATTTCGCCATTTTAGAAATTTAGAAAGACCAAAGATATTTTCTACGTCAATTCATTTTAATACATTGTTATTCTTGTCTATAATGTTAGCACTTTTGTGCTTGTGACTAAATGCTATTTTTAGTGTCTTATAGCCGCTCGGAATATTGACATTTCCATAGAATTCATTTAAAGACCACAGACAACTGAACTGAGCCAAAATTCTTTCATCTTATTTGTTACTTTGATTGAACAAAATTGAATGATTGTTTGATTTATTTTGTTTTTTGTCTTTTTGTTTTGTTTCTTGTTTTTTTTTGTTTTTTTTTTTGTTCTTTTTTTACATTTGTAATCGCGGGATGAAGTCAATATTTGATTCGACTTTTTTCTTTGTAATCGCTTAATAGTGTAGCTGGTCAGGCTCAAACCATCTGTCGTTTAATAATAAAAAAAAATTAAAACGGAAGTGAAAAAGCTATTTTCCTTGCGAAAATCCGTGTTTATCATAGCGGCCATTGAAGCAGAAAACATTAATAGACAGACCAAGTTCAAATCCTGATCGAGACATTTGCGTTCAATTCAATTAGGAAAGCTTGAGTAGATGCTTTCCTCGAACCCACTGAGTAGTAAATTGGCGGCGAACTGATACCATTCCACTAAGTTATGCAAGAACTTTCAGTAGCAAGGCGCAATTTTAGCATCTTAAAGTATAGTTGTAAAAGTCATTATCGCCCATATTATATAAAGAAAAACATTATTTGATTAATATCGATTTTCAGAGTGTTAATATTTATGAGTGTATTATATTCTAAAAACTAGCCCAGAACACAGCACCGAATTAAAAAATATGAATGTTGAAAATCTTTTTCTTTTATTATTTATTCTAAATTATGATTGCCATTTTAAAACATTTCTTTGTAACAAAAGAATTCATCCATTTCTATAATCATTGTCATTCAAAATAATGTCATGGTAACTTGATAAACACCAGAGCTATCTTCCAAGGATACGTGTAACTTTAGATGATTCACAAATATAAACAGGCTTTTAGATTTCCTGTCAAATACAATCTTATAAAATATAAATGCAACGTCAATCGTCATCTTCAGTTTGTTTCAATCATATATTTTTTTAGAGTCGTCAGTAATTCCTAGCATTTTAGTAGCGTCATTGCCTTACTTGGAGTGAAATGATTAAAAAAAGAAACAATGATGCAAAACGAAGGTGAAACATAAGCCAAATGATGCGCTATTGTTTAATTTATTCTGAATTATGCTGAGTTAGAATGATATTGAATTATGCGGATCAACACATCTCGACTCGACTGTTGCCATTTTCACTGATCTCAGATAATAATGATTCTTCAGCAGGTAGGATGAGGTCGACTTACTGAATTAAAAAAAGAGAGAGAAAAGGGTAAAAATAGGTCCGTAGACGAAAATAGTTTTTGTGAAGACACGAACGCAATCTTTTTCAAATGTTGCAAATGTTGATAGAACAATAACACAATGTTGAAAACATATATCTATTATTTGTGTTAATAGCGTCAAAAGAAAACTCTGATCGTTAAAAGACTACCCGATATTGAAGCAAATAGTAAGAAAATGCAGGGATTAAAAGCTTATGCACAACTTCTTGTGACCGTGTTCGTCTCCGTTTATTAATCACTGATTAACGAGATTTTGGCACGATATTTCGGTACCCATTTCTCACTGCAGGGATATTTATCTGGCAATATATTCTCTCATGTGAAATTGTTTTAATTTTAACGTAGATTTGTTTGTTAATAAATGATATAAATTTAAATCAATATTTTGTTTTTATTGTGTAAATCATGTTATAACAGGAAACGAAAATAACTATTTATATCATGTCTGCCACAAGTTAGAGTCTCCTCAGTTTTTTTAGCAACGCAGTATATTCCATAATTTTCTTCATCAAAAATCTCTTCGGATTCTTCGTAAAAAGTTAGCATCTCTCCAGTTTTTCTATATCAAGAAAGTCTCTCTCTAAGAGCTCTCCATTAACGCAGATGGTATTTTTTTTTAAATTTTTAATTTTTTAATTTTTATTTTATGGGTATTTTTCTCTTTAGGGATGCTTGGGAACTGAAATATATTCAGAAACAATGTGCTTAAAAGATGACATAGTCTTAACGAAACTCATATGAGTGACATATTAGAAGTAGTAGTACGTCAGAAGTAGTCGGACAAGCGTTGAGATCGGAAGACGAGAGAGGCACAGGGAGAACGGCGGACAAGTCTGGCTGGCTCGATGCGTGCGTGCTGATACCCCCCAATCTACCCCCTACTCTACGCCACGTCACCAAGAAGTGAATAAAGAAAACATTGTATACCTTTATTTATATGTACGAGTTACGATCGTCATTTATCATAGTGGAAAATACAGTCGATATTATAAGAGAGAAGATATCTAGTTTTGGTTGCAGTTGAAATTTCCGTTGTTTTGGTATAGATTATACAGAAGATACTTTTTAACTTTTAATATCATTTCACCCCACGGAAGACAATAAAGTCACTAAAATGCAAGGGGTTATTGATTGTGAAAGTATGAGAGAAAAACTAAAACATTATTAAGGAGAGAGAAAAGACAAAAGATGACTATTTAAAATAGATAAATACTTGAATTTCAAAGTTGACTGTAAAGCAAGAAGATGGAAGAGACAAGTCCAAGATAAGAACCTGTTAGCATAGAAATTACGGCTTATATATATATATATATATATAAATTCATTGTTTAATTACTTAGTTTCTGGTCAAGATTAGACCAGTGCACATTCGTATTATAAAGTGTTCAATACAATTATATTAAGGAACTTTTGAATATTTTCCATTTGTAAGCGAGTTATTACGTGACCTAGGTTTCTACCATGAGTTGTATCTTCAGGCGGTTTGCAAACTTAGGTTACATAATAACTCATTTACAAATGGAAAAAAAGTATATATATACATATATAGTGTAACGAGGCAGCAGATAATTTTCTAAACATATGTTGTAATATATAACAAACAATAAATATCTATTAAGTTAAGTTTAATCATGAGCCGTTCTACACGTCGTATTTTGACTTTAATTTCATAAATACAATCTTCTTCTGTGTGCCTTGTTTTTTCAGAACGTAGGCGATCATGGCTTCCACGTCTCCCTGTCCCTGGTGGCTCTTCGCACGCTTTTTCCTGTCACCACGAAACCTCGGTTCTGCTATCCATCCTCTCAAGCCAGTTAAGCACATTACATGCTGTTTTCCGCTGTCCCTCCTTCCCTATATCTGGTTGGTTAGTATAAGGTTCTTCAAGCCCTCCTTCTTTATTGCATGTTCCAAGGACTTTAGCTGTCTCTTTCTGATGCTCAGTTTTTTTTTCGTTTCCATCCTTTCCAAAACCTCATCATTACTCAAATGTTTGGTCCATGATATTCACAGCATCCTTGTTAAACCACATTTCAGTTGCTTCAAATCTTTCCTGCATATTTGATGATATTGTCCAGATTTCACTGCCATAACACATATTTCATAGCAATTCAGTACTCTCTTTTTTTCTATTGAAATTTTCCTGTCTCTTAATATCCTACTCAGCTTCTGGAATGCGTCCTTCGCCATGCCAATTCGCCTTCAGATCTCCGTGTCGCATTTTCTGTTTTCTGTTAGAACACTTCCAAGGTATTTATATTTTTGTATCTGCTTAATTTTAGTATCCTCCACCACTTGTATTTAAAATGTTGGGCTGCTCTTTTTGCTGATGACCATGCATTCGATTTTCTTGAAGTTTATTTGTAGTCCTTTCTTTTCACTCTCTTCAGCTACCATCTGTAGGAGGTCTTGTAGTTTTCTTTCCGTGTCTGCTATCAGCACTGTGTCATATGCGTACCATATGTTGTTCAAATTGTGGCCTCCAATGACATATCCTTGCATAACATGCAGGGTCCTCAGAATAGTGTCGCTGTACAAGTTGAATAGATCTGGTGAAAAGACACATCCTTGTCTTACATTCCTTCAGTGTATTTCGCCAAAAGTGTAAACCACTTTGTCTTTCTTAGTGTTAAACATGTTACTGCACAACACTTATTTAAAAGAAATATGTAGCGGAAGCACACATAATTCTTGTTGAGACTTACGGCGACCATGCTCTGTCTTTGGTTTAGATGCTTCAAAAATAATGATGTTGATGTTGAAGATAAAGAACGCTGTGGTTCACCGAAAAAAAATGTTTGAGAGAATGGGTGCGAGTTAGTGTGTTAGGAGGTGTCGACCTTACATTTAAATTCCTCGAGATTGTAGCTGTCGGGGAAGCAAGTATGCGGAACGGAATTTCACAGGCGTGAAGTGCGAGAAAAGCTGTTGGAGTAGAAATTGCGGTTATATTTTATCGGTTTCACTGTAAAAAGGTGGGACCTAGCTGCTAATCCAGTATCTCGTGCAAATTCATACCTAGGGGCACCATTGATCTAAGTTCATCATAGCAGAAGCCGTGAAAGTATTTATAGAATAGGCACAGGGAAGCCAAGTCACGCCGGTGAGAGAGTGGCTGCAGGTGGTCAGCCAAGTCGGTATCGATCACATTACAGATTCTCCGTTGTATTTTGTCAAGAACCCCGAGGAGAATAGCAGGGGCACCCGACCAGATGTGGCAGCAGTAATCAATACACGGGCGGATGGTAGATTTATATATGTGCAGGATAGATTCAGACGGAAAGAACTTCCGTGGCAGCGGGTTTAGCAATGGATTCGATGTAGTCATTCCACTTGAGGTCCGCTGAGAGTCTCAGGCCAAGCAGGCGCAGTGTTTTACTCTCTGGGAGACAAGCCTGTTCAATGCTAATGGGAAATAGGTGCGGTTGTCTATGGTTGTTAATTGATAGCAGCTTCGTTTTGGAAGAATTGAAATTTCCGATCCATTTCTTACCCCAATCCACCACAGATTGGAGGTCCTTTTCAAGCTCGGCAGCGAGGTTCGCCTTGTCGCCCACACCAGATTTTTGATCGAGGCGAGTGTAAACTGTTGTGTCATTGGCGTACAACCCTAGTTGGGATGTTATGGCATCGGGGAGATCATTGATGTAGATCAGAAAGAGCGTAGGACCTAGTATAGAGCTTTGAGGGACACCCGCGTTTATAGGGTAGTTCTGGGAGGCATGTCCGTTTAATACCACCTTCAATGTGCGGTTAGAGAGGAATGACTGAATTATGTCCAACAAAAGTCCAGTTATGCCATAGCTTCGCAGTTTCCGTAGAAGGCCGGCATGTCAGACTCTGTCGAACACTATAGAGATATCCAAGGCAAACGTTTCGGGCTTCACCATTCTTGTCGAGAGCCTGGTATATATACTCGATGATGGTCGTTAGCATATCAGCAGTAGACCTGGTGAAGCGGAAGCCATACTGTTTGTCCGAGAGGAGCCTGTGGGCTGTTAGATGCTGAACAACCTCGGCGTTGATAATGGCTTCGAACACTTTGCCAAAGATCGGAAGAAGGCTCATAGGGCAGTAATTTGCGGGGTCCGAGGGTTCTCCACTGTTCTTAAATATAGGAACTACAGAAGAAGACTTCCAACAGGCAGGAAAGCAGGAAGACGACAGGCAGAAGTTGTAGAGCTTATAAAGGACAGAGGAGAGTTCAGAAGCACATTTCTTCAAGACCATTATTGGGATTCCGTCCCCACCACTCGATTTGTGAGGGTCAAGTTTTGAGATTATGTTAGAAATCAGCGAGGGCGTGATGTGGACGTCATTCAATTGAGCCTCAGTTCTAGGTGGGAAGTCGGGTGTATAAACTCCAAACTTGTCCAGTCTCGAATTGGTCGAGAATCTACGAGCAAAGCCTTCAGCCTTGTCCGCTGAAGAGGTGAGGACCTCAAATTCATTATTTAGTGGAGGTATTGAGGACTTACTCTTGTTAAGCAATTAAGCACGCTTTACAGAGACGCCAGTAATCTTTGACACCGAACTTAGAGGATGCTATGCCTTGCTTCATTCTCGCAGCAAACAACATTAATTGGAATAGATAGTCTAAACTATCGCCCGGTTCAGACTCCACCCACGTCTATTGAACAGGTGAAGAGGCTCATCTCTTGTTTCCTGTTTAGGTTGTGGTTTCCGGTTTTTCTCTTTTCCAATCTTTTCACTCTTTTTTTATTTTTATTTATTTATTTTTTTTTAGTTGGAGTAGATAGACTAAACTATCGCCCGGTTCAGACTCCACCCACGTCTATTGAACAGGTGAAGAGGCTCATCCCTTGTTTCTTGTTTAGGATGTGGTTTCCGGATTTTTCTCTTTTCCAGTCTTTTCACTCCTATATAGCCCTCTGCGCATCAGTGGCGTTTTCGCCTTTCTTGGGGTGATATGATAAAAAAAAACATCTTAGCTTCGTTAAGTATCTTTTTACACATATTACGAGCTGAGGCGAAAAGGCGTCTGTTTTGGTGCGATGCGTGGCTACGATAAAGTGATTCTGGTAGGCAATGGCAGCCGAGCTAGCGGGCGAGAATAAGCAGAAATTTCCTGGCAGGGATGAAAGCATTGATGCCAGCCTTAACCCAGGAGGAGACCTCGGATGCACAGTCTTCGACGGGAAGACTAAAAACGTTGTTCCAAGGGACATCACAGAGGAAGTCACGGAACGAATCCCAGTCTGCTTTTTCGTAACAGTAGGATATTCTGATGGTCTGGGTTTCTTGAGTAGGGGGAGTGGAATGAGATGTTGACGGAAACTACGACGTGGTCAGAGTTTCCAAGAGGGCAGAGCTGTCTGGTAGTGCAAGAGTTTGGGATGGAAGTTTGGGTCTAGTAGCGAGTCCCTTCCGTTAGGGCTATTGGAGAAACGCTTGGGGAATTCCACCACTTACGTAAGAGATTGGGAGATTGAAAAATTAATGGTGTGGACATCAGCAAGGTTGGTGACAGAGTTCTCCAGTCACTTGATGTGGTGGGCGTTAAAGTCACGAAACACAAATATATGGGCAGATGGATGAGAAGAAATGGCTTTGTCGATATTGTAAGAGATGCTGTCAAGTACCGAACAGTCAGAAGAGGAGAGGGAGGTAGAGGAAGAAAAGATAGCTAACTGAGCTTAGAAAAGACGGAAGCACTTGAAAGAATGGTCCAGGGATTCAGGAGATGTCACTCTAGCTAGGAGGAGGTGTTCGCTGGCATAAACACCAAGCCCATGCCTATGGACATTAGAGTCCTTCCTGAAGTGGGGGAGGTAGCCAGTAACGTAAAACTCAGAAGAGTGGATAGAAGGGCCAAGCTTAGTTTTACGTAGGGCTAAGATATCAAGTGAGTTAGTTTGAAGGAATGATTCTACGCTGTAAAAGTTAGTGCGGATACCTCGTATGTTAGTGAAATGGACGCAGACAAAAAAAAATGGATCGCGGTAAGAACTTAAAATCTCCGGCATACAACAGTATTCAGTTATCTTACTTTAATTGGATACAACACATTGAAGTCTTAAATCAACACCAAATTTCAGAACTTTCATTTATTGGTATTTGAGTCACCGTATTGGTACAAAATTTAGTGAGTTGTTTTCGCAATTTTTCTTTACAAAGTTTAGTGAGTTTTTTTTTTCCACTATTTTTAAATTTTTGCTTTATTTGAATGGGTTGTCGCAAGATCACATTGCCTGGTATTTATACGTGACAATTCTGAAATATCAGTAAGGCGAGAAGAATGACTTAGCAATACATAATTTTCACTGTGTAATATTAGACTATTTTAACATGACTGCATACTTATCATGGCATGAGGCACGTTTTGTGATAACTACAGTCATTAAAAACAATTTTCTGACTGTGTTGTGACCGCTGTCATATAAGAACGTTTGATTTAAATATTTTATATTGATCTGCCAGAACCGCTTTCTTAAATTAAAGGTTAAAAATAACTTGAATCTTGTCGTAGATATTCCTTCTCGAACAAATATCACAAACAAAGAACTACCAAATAATAGAAATCAGATCACTTGATGACTATCAACCACGGTTATAACTAAAATAAATTATCACATATAACTCAAAGAGAAAATAAAGACATAATAAAGGTGCTGACTTTCAAGACTATTCCAAATGAAAGGTTAGAAAGGAAACCTGCATCAATACTGAAAAGAGCTATAATTGGTACTTGACTTAAGAGATCTATTTCCATGAAAAAGTGTTTTAAGAGGATAAGGTCACAACATTCAAGCGGCACAAGCAGTGAATGCTTAGTCCATGAACACCGAATGTTTCCTTATGAGAAAACGGCCAATGTTCCCATTACTATTACGATATATTTACACATAAATACACAAACACACCTCTATAAATACATAATTAAATAAGTACACACACATATATATATATATATATATATATACATATACACAAAGATATATTTTTAAATATTTATGCATATATACCCATGATCATATACGCACATATATATGCATATGTATATACGCATATGCATATATATTAACTTGCACACACACACACATACACACACACACACGCACATACACACATACTCACACACACACACACACATATATATATTTGTGTATTTGTTTAACAATCACTCTTTTATAAAGGTTTTATTAAAAATGACAGACAGTGTATTATTAATTTTTTATATAATGTTTCATGTGTTCGAATAATTTTTTTCTTTTCGGAACTCAAATTATATAAGAACTGTCCAAAGTTTTTGTACTTTCGAGCGCTTTCAGCTATACTTTTAGCCATTATCAAGAATTAACTTTGTTTTACTTGTAAATAAACATGTGGAATATTTATACATGTAGAGTCCTGTGTATGTTAAGTTCCTAAGACGGTACAAGACCCTATATGCATAACCGTTCGTCATGTTTATTTACAAATAAAACAAAACTAATTTTTGATAATGGCTTAACGTATAGCCGAAAGCACTCGAAAGTACAAAAGCTTTGGATAATTCTTATATAATTTGAGTTCCGAAAAGATAAAAATTATTCGAACACATGAAACATTATATAAAAAATTAATAATACACTCTCTGTCATTTTTAATAACCCTACAGTTTACTGTGGTTTCGTGTCTCTGATTTAAGAGCTTGTTACTATTTATATATTTAAGGATCTATATTTTTTCTTGAAGGCAAAGAAAGCATGGTTCTTTTATAGATTTTGCTGTTCTTGCTTTTTTGAGGATTTTCCATTTGACCTTAGATGTTTTATTTTCGTCTTTTAATTTCTAAAAGTATTTGGAGAGAGATATCATGTTTTGTTTTTCTTTGTTACTGAAGGATGAGAGGTGATTGTAAAAGCGCTTTTTAAATACGTTCATGGATTTCCCAATATATATTTTTTCATCTTTAGGATTTTCTAAGGATGAAGTCGAACACATATATATATCAGAGATTTCGTCAGACACTTATTGGCCATGGGGCATTGGTTGGGGTTTCTACAGTTACAGAGGTTGTTATCATGGGTCGGACTTGTATTAGTGTTGGATTTATTTTTGCTGTGTATTTTTAATATTTTGGTGTTATGCATTTTTATTATTTTTTCTAGATTTTACAATTTGACATTGTAGATTTCTACCCATCAATTTCGGAGAACCTATTCAGCCTCGCCCTGGAGTTTGCGGAATTCTACTCAGACATCATAGAGGCTGAGTAGAATTAGTAGACATCATAGAGTCTGAGTCAGAATTAACCTGAACTGCAGGAAATCAGTTATAATCCACAACAACGAACAGTGGACTAAGAACTCAAAGGAGAACTTTGATTTATCCATGGGTGCCCTGGATTTTGCAGAAGCTTCGGATCTAACCGGATGATTCTTGCTGTACAACTTAACTGCACATAAGGAAATAGAAACGAGCAGGATAGGACTGTATAGGGACGACGGACTGATGATAATTGATAAATCTACTGGAGCTAATGTTGATAAAACCAAAGAATTAATCTATAGAGTCTTTAAATCCTTTGGCCTTAACGTAGTGATCAACCACAATATCAAGCAAGTAGACTTCCTAGACATAACATTAAACTTAGTATCGAACACTTTCTAACCTTACATGAAAAACAACGCTAAGCCAATATATATAAACCCCAACTCTAATCACCCACCATCCATTATTAAGCACATCCCATCATCGGTTGAACGTCGCATTAACACACACTCATCCAACAAAGAGATATTTGATAAGCACAAGGTAATTTTTAATAGAATCCTTAATGAAAGCGGGTATAAATCATCAAAAATCAGTTTTGTGGAAAAATTCAAAAGTCCAGAAAGCAAAAATAGAAGCAGGGAAAATAATATGGTATAATCATCCGTTCAACTAATCAGTTAATTTCAAGCTGGGACATAACTTCTTAAAATAGTAGAGAAGCACTTTCCCCAAAATAACCTAATAACACTAATACAAGTCCGTCCCATGATAACAACCTCTGTAACTGTAGAAACCCCAACCAATGCCCCATGGCCAATAAATGTCTGACGAAATCTCTGATATATACGTGTTCGATTTCATCCTTAGAAAATCCTAAAGATGAAAAAATATATATTGGGAAATCCATGAACGTATTTAAAAAGCGCTTTTACAATCACCTCTCATCCTTCAATAACAAAGAAAAACAAAACATGACATCTCTCTCCAAATACTTTTGGAAATTAAAAGACGAAAATAAAACATCTAAGGTCAAATGGAAAATCCTCAAAAAAGCAAGAACAGCAAAATCTATAAAAGAACCATGCTTTCTTTGCCTTCAAGAAAAAATATAGATCCTTAAATATATAAATAGTAACAAGCTCTTAAATCAAAGACACGAAATCACAGTAAACTGCAAGCACATTAGGGACCTAACCCTACAATCATGCTAAGAAATGCTAAGAGTTTGATTAGATATTCTTATTATAAAAGATTAAAAATTCTATAGAAAAAATCGATCCAATAAATCCTTAAAGGAAGGTCTAATACCCACAAAAACATCTAAATAAATAAAACGTAAAATTAAAGAAATAAAAAAGCTCCAAAACTATCACTAAAGCCTACACCAATAACCTTACTTAACGCAATAACCTTACTTAAATACAAAAATATTCCGTACTGGAAAAATCAAAATTAAACAAATGGCTCCCGAACTCGAAAAAGAATAAAAATGCATATATTCAAAATTAAGATTAAATATATTACTTCAGAATAACTATATCCTACACAAAAATAAACTGTAAGCACACGTAAGATCTAACCCTACAATCACACTAAAAAATACTGGAAAGTTGAATAAATATTTTTTATTATAAAAGATAAAAAATGCTATATAAAAAATAGATCTAATAAATCCTTAAAGTTTGATCTAATACCCGCAAAAATATCTAAATAAATAAAATATATAAAAAATTAAAAGAAATAAATAGGATTCCAAACGATAATTTATAGAAAAAAAGAATATAAAAAATTATAAGAAAAAACCGATCCTCGAACTTAAAATTAAGATTAAACATACAACTTCATATAAAAAAACGATAAAATGCTAATTTGCATTTACTTCCTAAAAAATACAAGTTTAGATTTCTTGAAATAACTTCGCCTAAATACAATAATACTCCAAACTTGAATATAAAATAAAAAATATATTTTAAAAAAACCTATAAAATAAAAAAATATTCCAAACCAAAAAAATGAAAATTGGAAAGAAAAAACACCCCACCCCTATCACGTCTATCTAAGAAACCTCAAAGTGAAAACCTAGCCACAGGATCAAAGTAAATACATGAATTAGGTCCGCTAACAACAGAAATGAATCAATTAAACGATAGCCAACCATAAAACTGACCACTCCACACGCCGCTCTCTTAGAAATTCTAACCAAAAGATATACCCGACCAATAAAACGTACATTCCAACATATAATACCATTAATCAACAATTTCACACTTACACACCAGGTTTTCCAAAAGTCTAACGGTCAAAACGAAAGACACATTCACTTAATTATCAATAACCCCAACCAACCCCCACGACAACAACGAATCAAATATAAACAGAGAATGATTCCAAACTCTTACTCTTTACTTCTTCCGATGATGTGTTTCAGTCCAAACACTGAAACAACCATATGATTGCAGAGAAGAGGACATATATAGAAAAAATTATGTACATGTTCTAAAACATAATTTATAATAAATATTCACAGCTCTATACATCATATATCGAGCACTGTTTTAAATTAATGTTTTGGACGGGAAAAATATTTTTCTTTTCTCTCCTCATTCTATACTCACTCGGATATATATATATATATATATATATATATATATATATATATATATATATATATATATATACGTGTATACGTGTGCGTACTCCAGTTATGGCCCCGGTTGTCCAACAACATAAGTCTGCCTATATATGTATCTCATCTCAGTACGGTGCGATGTTTTCTTTTGACTCGTTGACCTGACTAAAGAGTATCAATTTCATGAACATCGCCTTATCTATCTAGTTCATCTGAAGATTTATATGTCACGGCCGTGGCGTGCGTATATGTGTCTGTGTGCGCGTAGTCAGCGTAAACTACATACAAGTGTGTATACTATTATTGAATTATAATTTTAGCAACAAGAACAAAGTAGATATAAGTATTAATTAATAATAATAATCTGACTTCAATCAAACCTTTACCCTGCCTGCATATTTTTCAAATGAGAAGTTGCTTTACACTGATTGGTCCACATTGTATATACAATAATACCTCCCTGATTAAAGGGGTCATGCTCGTTTTCGGGTTTTTAAACCATTCATTTAAGAACTATCACATCACTTGACAAGACACAAAAGTGTTGAAACAAAATGGCTACTTTTGTAGTGATATTGTAAGATATCCATATTTTAATATATATATATATATATATATATATATATATATATGGTAATATTAGTTAGCTTTTCGTGTAACATTTTAACATTCTATATTTCTTGACTGATCAGCCAGCGATGCTTTCGGTCAAAATCCATTAAATCTCCTGCTTAATTTTTTTTTTTCAGGAAAATAAGTTTTTCAAGTTCATTAACTACTATTAACTCTTCCAGTATTAACATTTTGTTTAAAATCGTGCAGAACGTTTTAATCTTGATTTTGGTATTCACTTCTTTCCGAATTTCATGTGGTATTCGTTTTAACTGTTGATACTGGTGAACATCGTTAACTGATGTGGTTTCTGGTCCAGAATTTGGTCCAGTTCTTTGTTTGTCATTATGTAGCACCAGTCTACAAGGTTCAAAGAAAGATGGTCTTCGCTAAAATCTACAGGCCTCATTCGCTCAAAGCTTTTTTAACCATTGATCTTAGAAAACGGTTGTATACAGCTAGCAGTTCATGAACATGTTTGGTCCACGTATGGTGTCAATAGAATGTATATATTATAATAAATTTAGGAGATCGATGGTTCTAATTAACATTTTTATATTACCTTAAATTACATCAACCCAGCATCACACAAGCAGAAAGTATCTATTTTCTCTTCAGTGGTGCAAAAATCGCAAGGAACGACTGATCAAGAAAAAAAAACTCAATTTCTCACTTGAGCAAAAACTGCTACGCTCAATTTGGTCAAGAAAATTGCTGAAAAAGAATATTTTTTCAAAAATGTAAAGCCTATGTATCAGAGAAATTCAAAGTTTACAATTCAAGACGAAAAAGGTAAAAACCAACATTACAAAACCGAGAAATAAATCAATATTGATATTTTTCTCACAAAATATGTTGAAATTAGAAAAATTGAAGGAAAATGAAATCTAGAAAATAAATCATCTCATGTGTTTCAGCGAACAAAGCACACGGAAGTTTTTTACACGAAAGTTCCGGATGGCATTTTCTGTCTGTGATAAATATATACTTTTCGAGATATAACAAGATTTATTTGTTCCAACAGTTGTTTGAATCAAGTTTGCGCAATTGTTTTAAAAGTTAGTAATAAGAAGTATTGAATTTCGTTACATGTGATTTTGGAATGGTCCTTTTTTTATAATCATATCGCCCCAAGCAAGGCATTTTACTGCCACTGTTTTGCAGGGGATTACATAGGAGGAAACCTATGAGAAAGAGTGACAGGTTATGGGGGATGTCAGGGAGTGGGTAAGAGAAGGATGAGAATACTGATGAGAGTGGAGTGGACGGAGAAAGGAGCATGAGAGAGAGGATGCAGGTTAGTGAGATAGGAGATTACTATTGACTTTACGTTTAAATTCTTGGAGATTGTAGCTGTTGGGAAAGCAAGTAAATGAAAGGGAATTCCACAGGCGGGAAATGCGAGAAAAGAAGCTGAGGGAGTAGAATTTGCGTTTACAATTTATTAGTTTTACAGTAAAAGGGTGGGACCTAGTTTCTAATCTTGTTGCTCGAGTAAATTTGTATAGAGGGGGCACCATTGAGCTAAGTTCATCGGAGCAGAAGCCGTGAAAGTATTTGTAGAAGAGACACAAGGAAGCCACATTGTGCCGGTGAGAAAGTGACTGTATATGAGCTGCCAAGTCAGGATCTATCACATTACAGATTTTCTGTTGGATTGTGTCAAGGACACCTAGGTGGATAGCAGAAGCACCCGACCAGATATGGCAGCAGTATTCAATGCACGGGCGGATAGTAGATTTATATATGTGCAGGATTGTTTTAGGCTGAAAAAAACTTTCTGGCCCTACACAGAGAACCGTCTTTCTTAGCAGCGGATTTAGCTATGGATTCTGTATAGTCATTGAGGTCTATTCTGAGAGTTAAGCCGAGGAGATGCAGTGTTTAGCTTTCAAGGAGACTAGCCTGATTCATGCTAATGTTGGGTAGGAGCGATTGTCTCTGATGGTTAATAGATAGCAGCTTCGTTTTGGAAGCATTAAAATTCACGATCCATTTCTAACCCCAGTCCGCAACGGATCGGAGGTCATTTTCAAGGTCGGCAGTGAGATTTGCTTTGACAGCTCAAGTAGATTTTTGATCGATGCGAGAGTAAACTGTAGTGTCGTCAGCGTATATGCCTACCTGGGATCTTATTACATATGGGAGATCGTTAATGTAGATAAGGAAAAATAAGTTTGGCTATCTTGAAAATTTAGATGCATTGCGTATGTCAAATGTTCTCTAATCTACTCTTTGTAAACCATTTTGACACCCTTGATTCAGACTTTCTTTTACTTTGCTTTTGGCATTGCTATAACGTTTCTGGTAATATCTTAATATCGTTCAAGAGTGAAATCAGTGGTTAAATAAGGTCAAACAGTATTTTTTCTTATTAGAAAATTTCTGTAAGTTTAATAGTTATTCAAAGAATAATCAATTAAAATCACTAATGGAAGTTCAGAAGAGGATTAAAATATTCATGTCTTCTTCATGGTTACATTCTAACAACAAAAGTTTACATGATTATTTATACCAGAAGTATGAATTAAAAGCAAACTTATAAAATATCTCAAAAGATATCTCATTGTTTTGCAATAAAAAACTTTCACCCACTGAGGATTTATCAGTAGTAGTTATGTTGTATCATTACATGCACATTACATTCCATAATTGTTTTGGTTTTCCTGTATTGGTGAAGAATCCCAACTACTATGAAAAGCCAACAATATCTTTACAGTCAGGAAAAGTAAATGAATTGCTTCAACGGACCCTGTTTATAGGAGCCAATTTAAATTCATGTTAAGGTCAGTTTTTTCACACTGACTTAATAAGAAATATTACTTTTATGAACAACGTATATTTTCACTTGCCAAACACTGAAAATGAACTAAAGTAATGATAGCTTAGATATTTAATAGAATCATGAAGGTGTAGAAACAATGAGTCTGCTCGTAACTGTTTGTCATATATATATATATATATATATATTGTAACTAAGTTGTAGAACTAGTAGGTTTTTAACCTGTTGTTCATGCATTTACTTTTATAAAGAGTGCTCGATACAAATGTAGAGCGTTATATTACAGCCTAATCCCACTATCACAAAAAATTCAACACAAATAAACGGTCTTTTCAACTAGATAATTTTCATATCAACAAGATCACCTGAGGAAGAAGCAGCCTAGACACATGGCTAGCTTCGAAACGCGAAAATCTTTGTGTAGTGAATTTATAAAGCATTGTAACAACTATTACAATATATATATAATTTAAAGGACAACTAGAATTTCAAAGAAAACTAGAGCCCAATCACACTCAAACATAAAAAGGCATTCTCTCTGCTTACAGAGGAAATGCCTTCGGGATCTGTTATATATGGGCTTTAGCACCTTTAGATGAAAAAGTGAGTGGGACCTTGATAGAATTGTAAAATTTCTCTCCACTCAATCCAATCACACAAATGTGCTATTGAAGATCCGGAAGTATTCACAAGTTGGCTACTTCACACACACACACACACACACACACACACACACACACACACACACAAACATATATATATATATATATATATATGTGTGTGTGTGTGTGTGTGTGTGTGTGTGTGTGTGTATTTTAACCATTACCATTATTTGTTACATATTTTCATATTCTTTTATGTAACACTAATTTGTGACATGTTTTTAAATAATAATTTTCATCATATCCTCTTTTTATATAAAACTCTATTTTTGAACACAACCAAAAATGAGATTGTTTATTTTCCACTGAATTAGTAAAAGATTTAACCACAAATAAGACAAATTACCTTTTTTTTAATTATATTTTAAATTTATCACCCCAAGCAAGGCATTCCACTGCCACTATAGCGCAGGGAGTTACATAGAGCGATTGGATATAGGAAATGTAAGAAGGAGGGTGATAGACGAGTAAGGAGGTACATAGAAAGAGTGTTGGAGAGAATGGGTGCGAGTTAGTGTGTTAGGAGGTGTCTATTGACCTTACATTTAAACTCCTGGAGGTTGTAGCCGTCGGGGAAGCAAGTATGCGGAAGGGAATTCCACAGGCGGGAAGTTCGAGAAAAGAAGTTGTTGGAGTAGAAATTGCGGTTACATTTCATCGGTTTCACTGTAAAAGTGTGGGACCTCGTTGCTAATCTAGTAGCTCGTGCAAATTCATACCTAGGGGCACCATTGATCTAAGTTCATCATAGCAGAAGCCGTGAAAGTATTTATAGAATAGGCACAGGGAAGCCACGTCACGCCGATGAGAGAGTGACTGCAGGCGGTCAGCCAAGTCGGTATCGCTCACATTACAGATTCTCCGTTGTATTTTGTCAGGAACCCCGAGGAGAATAGCAGGGGCACCCGACCAGATGTGGCAGCAGTAATCAATACACGGGTGGATGTTAGATTTATATATGTGCAGGATAGATTCAGACGGAAAGAACTTCCGGGCCCTGCACAGAGAACCGACTTTCATAGCAGCGGATTTAGCAATGGATTCGATGTAGTCATTCCACTTGAGGTCCGCTGAGAGTCTCAGGCCAAGCAGGCGTAATGTTTTACTCTCTGGGAGGCAAGCCTGTTCCATGCTAATGGGAGGTAGGTGCGGTTGTCTATGGTTGTTAATTGATAGCAGCTTCGTTTTGGAAGAATTGAAATTTACAAGTCATTACTTACCCTAATCCACCACGGATTGGAGGTCCTTTTCAAGTTCGGCAGCGAGGTTCGCCTTGTCGCCCACACCAGATTTTTGATCGAGGCGAGTGTAAACTGTTGTGTCATTGGCGTACAACCCTAGTTGGGATGTTATGGCATCGGGGAGATCATTGATGTAGATCAGAAATAGCGTCGGACTTAGTATAGAGCCTTGAGGGGCACAAGCGTTTGTAGGGTGGTTCTGGGAGGCATGTCCGTTTAATACCACCTTCAATGTGCTGTTAGAGAGGAATGACTGAATTATGTCCAACAAAAGTCCAGTTATGCCATAGCTTCGCAGTTTCCGTAGAAGGCTGGCATTGCCAGACTCTGTCGAACACTTTAGAGATATCCAAGGCAAACGTTTCGGGCTTCACCATTCTTGTCGAGAGCCTGGTATATATACTCGGTGATGGTCGTTAGCATATCAGCAGTAGACCTGGTGAAGCGGAAGCCATACTGTTTGTCCGAGAGGAGCCTGTGGGCTGTTAGATGCTGAACAACCTCGGCGTTGATAATGGCTTCGAACACTTTGCCAAAGATCGGAAGAAGGCTCATAGGGCAGTAATTTGCGGGGTCCGAGGGTTCTCCACTGTTCTTAAATATAGGAACTACAGAAGAAGACTTCCAACAGGCAGGAAAGCAGGAAGACGATAGGCAGAAGTTGTAGAGCTTAGAAAGGACAGAGGAAAGTTCAGGGGCACATATCTTCAAAACTATAATTGGAATTCCATCTCCACCACTCGCTTTGTGAGGGTTAAGTTTTGAATTTTAGAATCATAGTTTGCATGTGAATATAAATCAGAATTCAAAGAGCTTGCTATAGATATAAAACTTGACCATATTAGGGGCTATGAAAACGTTAGCATACAGTGGCAAATACGTCGTAATGATAACAATCCTCACGACGAAATCTAATGTTTATTACCTTTGAAAATGGTTCTATTTTATCTCTTAAAATATATCTGCATTTAGCAAGCAAAGCAATATTTAAATCTTCGCCCAGTGAAAATATCCTATAAATGTATAAATCTAAAAATATTGACTTTTAAAAATCCAAGGAACGTTATTCGTAGAGAATTGTTTATGAATAATCATTCGATTTGTGATTTTATGCAAAAGGTTGTCTTCTTCATAAGAACACACAAAAAAGCATTATGTCTACGTTTGGCTTAAACCTACCTAAGGTAGTTTAAAATATTTATGCATTTGTATTAGAATTGGCAAGAACAACATGGAAATGATATCCATAATGATATGTAACAAAAAGTTATTCATTAAAAGGAAACGTTTTATAACATTAATATTATTGAACAATATATTTAGTAGTTTGGCCATTGTTTGGTAAACTTCCTTATTTAATCCACTTAAAAGCTTTATTTTAATGTGTAAAGAACTGAGCTAGATGCTTTTCATTGTATTTCAATTTCTCCTTACATAAAGTCTCCGTAAGAAAATGGAATTAGGAGGTGATTCAAAATAGCAATATTTGCTGAATAAAGCGAATGAATGAAAATATATATATATATATATATATATATATATATATATATATATATAATGAAAATACCCCAACGGAGTTGTAATTATTCTTTTTTTCTCTTTTCAAATAAGTATTGAGTCTACAGTTATCATGACATAGAATATCACGTGCTTTTCTCTAACTATTTCTGGTTGATTTTTGTTAATAGTTGCCTTCAATTGATACTTGTTTGAAACAATATTTTGGTTTTTGTGATGTATATCATGAGAGTTGTTTCCTTTTTCAATCTCACCATATATACATCATCATCTTGTATGAATAAGTAATAATATTTTTCTAATCATTTCACCCCAAGCAAGGCAGAACTGCCACTGGTGCACAGGGTGTTATATAAGAGGTAAGTGATAAGAAAGAGGAACAAGTTACGGGAGTGTCAGAGAATGGGTAAGAGAAGGATGAGAACACTGGTGTGATGAGAGCTGCATGAGAGTAGAGTCGAAAGGAAGAAGAACATGATACAAGGGTTTTCTGAGAAAGGATGTGAGTCCAGAAGATAAAAGATGACAACTGACTTTGCATTTAAATTCTTGGAGATTGTAGCTATCATGGAAGCAAGTATACGGAAGGGAATTCGACAGGCGAGAAGTGGGAGAAAAGAAGCTGAGAGTAGAAGTTGTGGTTACATTTGATTGGTTTTCCCTATAAAGGGAGTGGGACTTAGCCGCTAGTCTAGTAGCTCGAATAAATTCATGCAGAGGTGAGCACCAGGGAGATAAGCTCATCAAAGCAGAAGCCGTGAAATTATTTCTAGATGTATTTTATACAATTCGTGGTCGTTCCTTACAATTTTCTCACGACCTGTTGTAAAATAGTTACTTATCCCTGTCCATCACAAATCGTTTTATTTAAATATGGATCACTAGCAGATTTTATTCTCTCATGTAATCATGTGGGTCTTCCAGGTTTTCTCTTTTGTATAATCTGATACCTTTCACGTCATATAGCAATAAAAATTGCAAATGATGCCTTTAATTGTTTGCAGATCGTTCATCTGTATTTGAAGCATCGTTCGGAGAAAGGTCTTTAGTTATGATACATTACGTAATTCATGCCATCAAGATAAACAAGATTAATGTTGTGTTTATCCGTCTGTCTGTAAATTCAGTCTTGAACTTGAGCTCGAAAACAGACTATTGATTCGAGTTAGAATTGCCTACTTATCTTAGCCACTAAGTATTTCATGAATATGTTTGATATTTATTGACATTATATATATTTTTATATTTTCATATCTGATAGTTAATGGCAATAATATCAATTAATATCTCCTTATATATCCATTGCCTTTATTAATGTCATTGCAGTTTCCAACTTTCTGTTGTTTTAATAATCTCATCTTTTCCTAATTTTCTCGATTTTTCAGTTCATCCTACGACGCCTTGAAATGCTTGACGTATATTACCGGCGTCAGCTAAACTTTCAGCTTCCACATTTATCAGTCCCTAACCAAGATCCTTCCATTTTTACAATTTACTTTCTTTAATGTTTTTCTTTAGGACGTGGACACTCATGCTCTTTAGCAACTTTCTATCCTGCGTAACTCTTATAACTATATTTTTTGGATTTTTGGTATAAATCCCAATTTCTGTTATGTCATCAATTTAAATAAGCTCTTTAGGTAGGCCACTTGCTGCTTTCCTCGACCCCTTGGCTATGTCCTGATAGTATAAAATTACTCTAATCTATAGAGTAATTTTATACTTTGTTATATATATATATATATATATATATATATATATACGTGTGTGTGTGTGTGTGTGTGTGTGTGTTATTTCTAAACAATTATTTCTACGCAATAGCCTCTAGAAATATTTGACACACAACTTTTACCGTCCATCCAATAACTGTCAGGATAATTCTCGTGGACCCGGTTAAGATTCCAGCATGAAATAATATAACAACAACCAAAATAAGAAATAACGACATATATATATATATATATATATATATATATATATATATATATATATATATATATATATATTAAACACAGCAAAATAAAAATACTTGGAACTCTGTTAGTAGAACGAATAAATATGGGTTAGGAAGTAATACAATAACTAGGACTCGCAATTGTCTTACGGTAGCAGTCTTGACTATCTCTATCGCTATCTACTGATCTTCTTCTGCTTTATGCTGATCTCTTATCTCTCTCTCTTGTGAGGAGAAGTATATGTAGCTGTAGAAAGAGTTCAATAAAAGATCAGCCACAATGACAATAATAAAATAGGCACTACTAACCATTATGCACAACTGACCAGCATATATAAATAGTTGAGACTAAACACAACACACATGGCCTGAAGCATAAAAGACTGTCACCGCTTTGTGTTGACCTCAGTGTCCATTCACACTCACACATACATATATATATATATATATATATATATATATATATATATATATATATATATTGGTACTAACATTTAAATCTACTTTTGATGGATGAATTATTTAGCTTCTAAGTTTTCTCGAGACAGTCTCTGGCTCAATCTTCCCTATCAGCTTGGCTACCATTTCTAAAACGTGTCACAGAAAAATTCCTATTTATTTACAAACAAATCCATTTTCATTTATCCGAATAATTTATCTACTTTGTTTTTTAGATGACGTCAGAATTTTTATTTTACAGCTTCACTGATGATTATTAACCTTATTGCTTAACAGAAATGTCTCAACTTTAGACGATATCGGCATCGGGAAAAAAAGTAATAAACAAAATAAATGAGAGGAGCGACATAACTAAGGCTATCATTAACTCAATTTTTTTAGCTTTTCCTTAAGAAATTAGTTGTAAATATATACAAGCGCTGTAGTCCAATTTATTTAACGAGCCACATAACCAAACTAATGGTGCAAATTCTTATGCAAAAGCCGAACTAGACCGTAAATAGGAGAGAAGTCCAGTGCAGATTTATCAAGTCGAACTCGAACAAGAAATGTGATAAAATGTGGGAAAGATTTTAGAATAATCCAGAACTTATAACAGAAGCAGACCGCTTGCATACAAATAGAAATTAAATTGAGTAACTACACAGAAAAAGAAAGGGGCGTGAGACAAGGATGCGCCTTCTCGCTAGATTTATTCAATTTTATCAGCGAAGATATCCTGAAAGAACTTTAAAACTTACCAGTATTTATTATCAGTAAGCTTAATTTTAACGGTGTAAAATGACACTTTTTTGATGGCAGACACAAAAAGAAAACTTTTGAGCCTTCTAGACAGGGTATGAAAAGAAAAGGACTGACCATCAAATGCAAGAAAACTAGTGCAAGTATGAACATCAGCAAGTGAAAAATCCCAAGATACGAGTTACAAATTGGTGATGAGAATCCATAGGCGTAGTAAGTCAACAATGAGGATTTCTTAAAGAAAATGACAAGAAAAAAATCAAGATGAATAGAATAGAGGAAGGCAGCGAGGTACATAGCTGACGAACTTGTATGAAAGGATAGTAGAACGGGGAGTGAGTGTCTTTGCAAAGGAAGAAAAACAGCTAAGGGCCACTTAATAAAAACCATAAATACCCATGGAGGAGGAGGATGATAATTATAATAATTTTTTTTTCTTCAAGTAATATATGTGAAAGATTCCCAAGTAGATAGAAAAAAGAAAAACAGACGTGGACTGTTGTGAATTTAACCAATGCCAAGATTCTCAGACGCAAATTCAAATCCGATGAAAGCATAAGATCATGGGATCATCTGATGAGATTCCATGTGAGAAACTTTTTAATGCTGTTGTTTTGTTTTTTTAAATCGAGTAACTGATAAAAATTGTTTTGTTCCTCGTGTGATGGTTAGATACATCGCAAGTATTTTATTTCTATAACGAGTGATTTCGCGAGAAATGTCTTTGTTCTTAAATTGACTAACGAATTATCTCGCCTATAATCTCTACCGTGTCTCATGTGGTACTCATCCAGATAGTGTTAAATATAAAATAGTAAAAGAAATGATTGTCCTAGAGTGACAAAGTATTTGAAGCGAAATGTCATTGTGCAAGGAAGAATTATACAAAGCAATTTGTAAACAGTGATGCAGGCTTGAAAAGGAATGTCTGCGCTGGAGTGAATAACGAGATCTTTTATGATTAGTTTCTTTGTACTGGACATTTTTATTTTGGTACTGATTGGCGGTTCTAGACAGAATCATGTAAATAGGGATAAAGGCAATGAAAGCCAAGATTTTAGGGAAAGCAATAATATGATGTCGTTATTCAAACCTCAAATTGTTGATACAATAATAATGCAGTAGATATTACACTACTTTAGTTTTAAGTACAACAAAAGATTTCACGTTACAAGTACGTTGCTAGTAATGTAAATATTGCAATTAAAACTCACACATATTTCTTAATTGTTTTTGTTACTGTCAATAAAAGTTAATCATTTGGAAAGATTTGTGAACGAAGGAACGATTTAAACGTACATCATTCGCCTAAAGAGACAAATACACACATTTTGCTATCATTAGCCACGCGTTGATATAAACCTTGAGATTTAAAAAAATAATGGCTTTTTTGTTACAGATTTACAGAACCGGAGCCAAATCAATACGATAAAATAAAAGAAATTTAAAAACCGTGAACAGAGCGCACGACCAACTTGAAAAAACCTGGAGGTCATAGAATCAGGCATTATAGTGAAGAGCTAATACGATCAATTACCATAAAAGTATTTAAAGCAAAAGAAAAGGGATGTAATCTTAAGGCAGTGGGAAAGAGTCTGAAGCCAAGATGCCAGATCGGGGATAATAATATTGCATATTCTTCTTTAGATTTTATCAAGTAGATCTAGATAAAGAGCAGGAGCACTTTGAATGAATTTGTTAAAAACTGCAGTAAATGCTACTCGAAGCTACAAAATGTATCCATATCCGTAACTAGTTTCCCACTACCAGATATCAGGAAAAATCTGTTTTGCTTATAGCATGTAACGATTCTCGACGGAAAGTATGTGAGCGAATATTTATTAACAACGCTCTCCCATAAATACTTATTTTTATGTGTTACGTCTATCCAAGGTGTGAAATCATGGCGCTCCACAACTTTCTGATCTCTGTAGCTCTTACCGATATTCTCGTTTTTACTATTCCTTCCTACACTCTGATCTGACATTCGTTTACACAAATGGTTTGTTTAGGTTATTTGCTATTACACTCTTGTCCCTTTTGCTCTCCGTATCTTCCTTGAGTATCAATTTCTCCAAGCCATCCTTCTTTATTATGCATACCCCACAAAAAATTCAACTCTCATTTTGAGTGCGTTTTTTCTTTCCATTTTATTTATTTATTTTTTCGTTGTTCACAAGTTCTATCCATGGTGCTCCCAGCATCCTTCTCTTAAACCAAATCTCTGTTATTTCTGGTCATCTCTCTTTTTTATCAAAAGAAATTATCCAGCATTCATTGCAAGTACATGGCAGTTCCATACACTTTTCCATGTTTCTAACGGAATTTGTCCGTGTCTTAATCCTTTGTTTAGCTTTTGTAAGGCAACTTTGCCATTCTAATGCGCTTTAATATGTATGTGAAAACACTTACCAGAGAGTTACATTTTCGCAATTGCTTGGTTTTGACATATCCAAATTAGAGTTTTCACCTTGGTCTGATCTTCATGCAGACAACCATATATTCTGTCTTTTTACAATTAATGGTTTGTCCTTTCTTCCCAATTTCCCTTATAACTATACCCAAGAGATCCTGTAGTTTCCCTTCGATATCTGCCATCAACACATCATCATCTGCGTATCTTATGTTGTTAAGATTGTGCTCACCAATAGCAAATCCTGGTAAATTTTTTAGTTTTCTCATAACCGTTTCGCTGTTTTCGTTAAATGATTACTAACCAGGTCGTAATAACTGAAAAGATAAGCTGTTAACCATTGTCAATACTGTCAAGAAATAGACAATATCATAATTTTTATTTACAAGTACTTATATCAATGACAAAAGGGAAAAATTTTGTGCAACGCGTTTTGTCTCTAGAAGAACTTAATCAGACAAAAGTAATTTATTTGTTTATTGGATGAAACTAATGTTACGGCAAACCTATAAAGAGGCAGGTATACTAAATTTAGCAAAACAAAATACTAAAAAGTGCGATACATGTGCGATGTAGTAATGTCATAGATCTGTTCATCTATTGCATACCCCCTCCTTTAAAAAATTAAACTTTCTCCTCAAAAAAACGACCTTACTTAAACGCACATCTTTTTTTCTGTGAAGGCAAGAGAAATACAAGGTCACTATGCTCTGCTAGACCGGACAAGTTCTATACTTGCGGAAAGCAGAGACACTGAGCTAAAGTTTTAACAATAAAAATTGAATAAAACAGTATCTTGTTCGCCATCTGTGGATGCACTTAGTTGTCTATGAACAACAACGATAGAGATCGCTGCTAATAAATAGCCACTATCGGAGAACACAGGAGAGCACGGGGAGCACAGAAAACATCCTTAACGTGAGTATTGCGAAAGAAAATTCATAGAAAACCTACAACCTTTCTAAATTAATTGAAACAACTGCCCTAGTTTCCTTTTCTTTTCTTTTTTTTTTCACCGTATAGACAGTTCTAGACTACTGGAGTGACAGGGTGTAATCGATTTCTATTTTTCCTCAGATTATCTCATTTGCAGTGGTGTGCAGTAATACGAATCTATTTTGGAGGTGTATGATGAAATTTGTTTGGCCTTGAAAATATTGCGTCATCCGTTATTGCAAGAGATTTTTATCACGTCCATAGACTATTGTCGATTAGTTGTTCTATGGTCATTGTCTGCGATGAACGTTACCCCAGGATACTTACGAAAATTTTAACGTTGCACGAATACACTGGTAATCCTTATAGAGAGATTTCAATTTCCAGTTGTGCCATCAGGGCGAATAAACAAAATAGATCCATCAATCCAACACGTAAAGGGAAATGCGGTCGGAAGAGAAAAAACACCAGGACACGACGTATACATAATCAGAAAAAAGTGTGAAAGATCCTGTTATTCGTTTTGTTTCAATTAACTTGTACAACGGTGTACCCATACCTAAACAAAGTGAAAATGACTTATCTTTTTCCATACAAGTACTGGGATATTGTTTGGTTGACCTAAAAATAAAGGGTACTTTATATCAAAAAGTGAAAAATCTAGTAATGAAGGATTTATGTGGTGACTTGATATTAGGAAACAACTTCTTGCGTCAATATTCATTAGTAGAAATGCCCTTCGGAGTCTCTAAGCTATCATTTAAAGTTTGTGACCTAGAAACCATGAGAATGCCGTACGCAGCACTTTTTAACAATCAAACATCCGACTGATAGACCGTTTTACATTCCTGACAGAAAACTAACCAAAAATATGCTATTTATTTTAATCTTAAAAATATAAAACTATTTGGATACACACTCAGTAAAAGTAATATAATCCCCGATCCAGCATATCTGAATCCATTACTCAGTCTACCGGTCCCAAAAGATTTACTCACCCTATGCCGTGAATCATGAAGTTTTTAACTCTATGCTCATTAGATATCAATGATTTTAGAAAAAAATCCCCCTTCTAACAACTGTATCAATATCTCCGTTATTTTCGATAGCAGAGAAAACGTTTAACATTTTAAAGTAGAGCATAAGAAATAGACATTACTACGCCCGATCATACACTACCTCAGGTAGAAAAGACTGACGCCTCAGAATGCGCCATACCCGCCCCTTTAAAACAGTCGGGGAGGCCTATAACCTTTTTCTCTAGAACCCTATTTAAATCAAAATGTAGGCATTTTGCAATAGAGAAAAAAGCCCAAGATATTGTAGAATCACTGAGAAAATAGAGTCATTATTTGATTGGGCAATTTTTAATTACGCAGCAGAACTAAGTTGCACTCTCGTTTAACGCGAAAACGGCTAGCAAAATAAAAAATGAGAAGATATCCAGATGAAGGATGTAACTCATTACTCGTTTGACATAACATACTGCTCCGATAAAGAAAATGCTACTGTGAATGTCCTCTCTCATTTATGTAGCTCAGCTGCTGTCAAAGAATAATTAAAGAGATTACAAAATATGTTGTAAAGCAAATCCGCCAACGTTGTAAAAAATGTATTTTTTTACGTTAGTTTGTCAACGGTAACAAGTTTAGAGAGAAGAATTGAATTCTCTAGGGTTGTAATGCTCTACTCGACTAATGTGCTTGGCACATTTTCTCAGCGATGCATTTTTTTCATTAGTATTAGTTTAATATGTCAAAACATCTCAGTGTATTCCTCACTGCTAAGGAAACACCACCCTATGATAGAGTGTTCGTAGCGTTACATCACTGAACCTTTATTCTAATTTGCATAAGTGTTGGTAGCCATTTTGGACATTTTGTATGGATGGAATTGAGAGATTCGTGAAAATAATATCCGAAAATTTCAATCGAAACGAATGAAAATAAATGTATCAATAAAAATAATTGCGCGTCTGTTAGAGAGAATAGAACTCCCTTCGCTAGAAGTCGACTTGTTCAGGAGATGCAAAATAAAATCTCTAAAAAGTAAAGAAATAAACTAATTAAAAATATAAAATAAAGAAGATACAAAGAAAATACTCAAAATGCTTTAAATAGTTTTCATAAACAAAATCTTGAAATAATTTAACGATCTCAGTTGAAAGCATATCAGAGGAAATGGGAAAAAAGAGAAAAATGTGAAGAATAGTAGAAGATGGCTGAGTAATTCAACCATAGAAATGAACTCCGATTTCAATTTGTCAATTTAAAGTGACTGACGCCGAAAAAAGAAATTTGTGTAAAATATCTTTTATTGACACAAAAGAAGAAAATAAAACAAATAAAAAAGTTACTATGAATATATTAATAAATTATATTATACGATTATTTGTTTGTTCGGAAAGTAATATCGCATTTGAATATGCTAATTTGAAACCAAGAATCAATTGCAAAAACAAATTTAAATAGTTAAACATATAGTGACTAGATTTACTCTAGTTTCACTTCGAAAGAGTCTTTGATTTCTTACTTTGACCAGTGTTTGTTTTCGAAATCAAAGTAAATCATTTAGTACATTCATATTCAACAATATCAGAATGATAAGCGGAATGTCTTTGTTGATTATTTTCTTTAGCGCATTAATATAAAAGGAACATTGGATGAGTAATAAATTGCTGCTCTCACTATGATTGAGCTCTCTGGAGAAGAAAATTTTAAAAACAGTTCCCAATTCTGCGATATAAGCATTACTCTTTAGCAATGAATTGAGTTTCTTAGGTGACTGGCGTGTGTACACACTGCTTATATACAACACGTTAAAATTTCCACACTTCGATTTCATGCGCCTATGGCTTAGAAGGTAGCGACTCCGACTGACACCAAATCGGTCGAGTTTCGATCCCGGCCAGAAGGAAGTGGATGTGTCCAGTCACACTGATGAGCTGTGATAGAGCGAAACGTGCTTGTATGTGGATGATTAATATATATATATATATATATATATATATATATATTAGTTCGATGATTAAAGATACGGTTTTAACAACAACTTAATTTACTTGTGAAAATGTGTATCAAACAAATAAATTAAATATGTCAGTTATTAAAACCATTTCGTTAATCTTCGGGATTTTCCGTAACACTGTATGTTTACATTTGTTGACATTACGATACATTTCAGAGCAGAGATGGTTATTTGTGTAGAATGGAAAATTGTGTTATATAAAGCTTTATTTGACTTTGATTATACTGTGGAATCATTCGTGGTCGAGTGTTCTAAGACGCACCAGATCAATTGGTGGATTCTTCTATATTGATAGGGGTCTCACGTTCAAATCCTGCCGAATCACACATATTTTCGTAACAACATTTATCGTAAATAATCCGGTAGAAATAAATATATAAATATACTGTTTGGTTAAAAACAGAGTATCTACTCAAATATGAGTATCCATTAAAAATAATGTTCACACAAATTATATATAGATGCTCTAACATGCTATATATCGGAACATATACACACGCTTACACACACACACAAACACGCGCATATATATTTACACACACACTCCAACATACTAAACACCGGAACACACATACACACACACAGATATATATATATATATATATATATATATATATATATATGCTCACACACACGCGCACATGATATAAGAAAAAGGTATGTAGATATACGTATATATAAAATGATCACAGAAGGAAAAAATACGCACATAAACACACGCACATAACACAATCACGGATACAAACACACACACACACACACACACACACACGACATCATAAGAGAATGAATACCGGAGGAGGAAAAAATGTAGCAATTAAAGCAGATAGACATAACATCAGGTAAGAAAACGGCGCCTAGCACTATTCTGAAGGAGATTCGAAAATGCCATACCCTGGGCACATGCTAAACCATAAATTAAAGTGGATGGAAATATCATCAAATCGTTAAACGGCGCCTGCTATCACTTTTAAAAAAGAGGAGAAAAGCCATATACTATTACCGTGCACAATTGTATAATTGTATAACTGTATTAATTCCATGGACGAATTTTTACAGATTCTACATTCCGTAAAACCTAAAAATCAAATAATTGCATCTTTGGATGTCCAAAACTTATTCACAAATGTTCCCGTCCAGGAAACAATTGACATCATTATCCGTGATGTATACAATTATGCTACTCTCCCATCAATGAATATTAAACCCACTATATTAAAAAAACTATTATTAGCATGCACCACACAAGTACCCTTTCACGATTCCTTAGGCAATATTTATACACAAATAGATGGTATTGCGATGGGATCTCCTTTAGGTCCCCTCTTTTCTAATTATTATATGGCAAATCTAGAAAATAAAATAATTAATGACAACAATAAACCCTCTATATATGTAAGATACATAGATGACATCTTTGTTTTAGCTAAGAATATCGATCAAATTAACTATCTTAAAAACAAATTTGAAAGTCACTCCGTCCTCAAATTTACATTAGAACTTAATATTAATAACAAACTCCCATTCTTTGATGTATTCATTGATTCTAGCACACATAAATTTACTACTTCTCTATATAGGAAACCAACTAGCATAAATTCGTGTCTTCTTAATTATAATAGTGAATGCCTCCAACGATATAAGTTAGCTGTTATAAAAAACTTACTTCAACGCACACAAATGATATCTTCTTCCAAATCTATATTTTATAAAGAATTACACAACATTAAGCAAACACGAGTCAATAATGGATTTCCTAACTCCGTTATTGATCAACAAATTAAAATGTATCTCAACAAATTTAACAATAGCTCTAACACTAATGATAATATTAATAATAATGGTTTACATCAAAATAAACATCACACTATTAACTTATACTATTGCAACCAAATACATAATAATTATAAACAAGATGAAAAAACTCTCAAAAACATAATAAAAAACTCTCAAAAACATAATACGTAGAAATGTTAAACCAGTGGAAAGTAATAATCAAATTAAAGTCATTATATATTATAAAAAGTTTAAAACAATTGACCTCATAGCCTATAATAACCCAACAGGCACTAAACTAAATTATTTACAAAAAAACAATGTAGTGTACCAATTTACATGCCCATTCAGAGATTGCATCTCTGATACTAATCAAAAACCTAGTACATATATTGGTTTTACTACAACCACGCTCTCCCGTATACTTACATGTCATCTTTCTGATCAGAGTACTATTAAAAAACATTTCTCTGAAAAACATAAACATGTAGGTAATATCAAACAGATTTTGATGAACAATACGGTGAACCTTACTCATACACACAGTAAGAGGAACCTACAGGTATTGGAGGCCATGTACATCAAATCGAAACAACCAACACTCAATAAAATCAACTTTAAAACAGGAAATAACATATTACATTGCATTTGACGACATGGTTTTGTTGTCATTTCGCGCTATTCCGCGGTGTGACGTCATAAAATCGCATCGCAAACTTAAGAACTGCGTTTATTATTTTTGGTAACTATTGCCGTTGCCAAGCGGAGTTTTATGTCAACACAACATAAAATCGTCGGTGGTGGTGGATGTTATAATATTTCAGTTTGAACGACCTCTCTGAAGATGACTCATGTGAGCCGAAAGCTTAGAAGAAAACCAATAAATAATTATCCAAATGTTGGAGAATTTTTGTCTTTATTTTCAACTGAAATTAAAGCAAAAATACGACGTTTAGAACGGCTCATGATTAAACATAATAGATATTCATTGTCTCTTATATTTAACAGCATATGTTTAGAAAATTGTATAACCATAGGCACACATACATGATCTAACACACTTACAGGCACACACAAACACACATACTCACTACAATTAAGGGCAGCAGTAGCAGCGAAAGAGGACCATTCGTTTAAAATCACGGACCAGTAGCAGACAACTTGAAACCAAGGTTTTCTATCATTGTGAAGATGAGAGTCTGATCTCGAAATATTAATGAATAATAAATAGGTAATACTTTACCTTCCTTTATTATACTAAATGTATTTTGATAGCCTTCAGATACCTACCCATACACCATATATATATATATATATATATATATATATATATATATATATAGTGTATCGAGGCAGCAAATAATTTTCTAAACATATACTGTTAAATATAAGAGACAATGAATGTCTATTATGTTTAATCATGAGCCGTTCTAAACGTCGTATTTTGGCTTCAATTTCAGTTGAAATTAATATATATATATATATATATATATATATATATATATATATATATAAAAGAAAGGAATGGTATAAATTAAGCTCATTTTGTTTCTTCATATTTATCAGTAAAAATATATATTTATTAAATACTTTCATATAGATAAACTTTGTAAGGATGTAGTGGTATTGATCCTAATTGGGACGTCAAAGTGGATACAGTTAAGTAAGTCATATGTAGTAAACATATTACAAGATTAGAATTAAATAACGCTTTTTGGCATGAAACGACAGTGAATAAAAGGCAACAGAAACTATGACTGAAATACTACATTAAAATGGCACGAGGAGAAACTGAATTAGTTATTACTGGATCAGAAGATGAAATTAGAAATAGAAAATTACTGTAGGGATTTTATATAATAGCTATGCTTTCGCAAGAAGAGCAGATTTGTACAGTTTGATCATATGCAAAAGACTTGAAGCAAGCGAGATAAGGTTCTACTAATGAACGTTGAGAAATACTAAAGTTCTAAAGTGAATTTTGTTGATAACAATTAGAAAAAGACATCTTCTCATTAAAAAACTGATCGTCCGAATCTTGATAAATAGAGCGAGAAGCAGAATCAGGCCAGAGATAGGACAAGAACAGTGCAGGTTCATTAAAGACATTGGAACAAGGAATGCCATATTTATGATTAGGATGCTTTTCGAAAAGGCAATAGAAATGAAGAAAGACGTGTGCCTATGTTTTGTAGAGTTTGCAAAGGCGTTCTACAAAATAGGCCACAAAGAATTGACGGAGATTCTCAGTAGCCTCAACATATTTGGGAAAGACATAAGAATAATCAAGAATCACTACTGGCAGCAAACAGCCTGCATACGGACAGGTATCGAATTCAACAGATATACATGATAGAAAGGGGCGTAAGACAAGGATATGTCGTTTCACCAGATCTATTCAACTTGTACAAGAAAGACTATTCTGAGGACTCTAGGTACGCAGATGACACAGTGCTGATAGCAGACACGGAAAGGAAACTACAAGACCTCCTTCAGAATGTAGCTGAAGAGAGTGACAAGAAAGGACAACAGATAAACTTCAAGAAACCCGAATGCATGGTCATCAGCAAAAAGAGCAGCCCAAAATGCCAAATACAGATGGTGGGGATATTAAGATCAATCAGGTACAAAAATATAAATACCTGGGAATTGTTCTAACAGAAGACGGCAAATGCGACACAGAGATCCGAAGGTGAATTGGCATGGCGAAGGACGCGTTCCAGAAGCTGAGTAGAGTATTAAGAGACATGAATATTTCACTAGAAACAAAGAAGAGAGTACTGGACTGCTAAGTGATGTCAGTTCTTCAATATGGCAGTGAATTCTGGACAATATAATCAAAGATAAAGGAAAAGCTTTCAATAATTGAAATGTAGTTCTAGAGAAGGATGGTGCGGATATTATGGGTCGAGCATGTGAGCAATGATGAGGTTTTGGAATGGATAGAAACGAAAAGGAAATTAATACTGAGCATCAGATGGAGACAGCAGGTGGATGGCAGAACGGGGTTTGCGTTGTGTAATAGAAGAAAGCGTGCTAAGAGCCACCAGGGATAGGGAGAAGTGGAAGGCCATGATCGTCTACGTCCTGAAAAGTCAAGCCACGTAGAAGAAGAAGAAATATACACGGGAAAGGTTTTAAAAAAGCGATTAAGCCATTCTAAAAAAAATAGTGCATTTAAAAAGTACAAGTTACAAAACAGAAAGTATTGTTGAAAACAGCAAAATACATGAAACTGGGGAGAGCCATGGCTGCTATCACTTCAAACATCACATACAAGAAGACAACAGGCTTTAACAGTTTATAACCTTTAAGATTACATGCAGATCAAAACTGTTTATATATTGGGTTAATCAAAATGTAACTTCAGCTTTTGACGTTAACGGAATTAGCAGATTTTATTTTTATTAAAGCGACTGCTTTTAATTTTGATTCTAGTAATTGCCGTGTCAAGTGTATTTATCTTAATGAATTTTATTGTTTTTGGTATATTATACTTTATATCTTTATTAAAAATAAAATGCAATTTAAACGCAAAAAATGTGTAGTTATAGAGAAAGTATGGTAAAAGTTCGTACGTGATGAATGTATTTTGTTCGTTTTCATGCTAGAGATTCTTCAATGAACAAATATTCCACAATCTGGTAAACTAGACGCGTTAAAAGGAAAACATTAATTATTAAAGATTATTCAAGAGATAGTAAATATCAATTTATGCGTTGAGAACAATTTGTATTAGCTTTTTTATTATAAATATACTGTTGTATAGACGAAATGGTAGAAGGATATCCAGAAGATGTGTGCTGAGTATTCATAGCACAATATTCGTGCTATGGGATATTAATACAAATAAGACAAACACTAGAAGACAGAACAAGAGATAGTAGAAGAGAGGGGAGTCTTTAGAGTCATAGAGAGCACAGTTCGATCGTGCTAATCAATGACACTTCGAAGGTATCAAGCACCTCCCCACATGCGCAAATGCCCAAGGTAGATGAGGCACAAGGCCATTTAAGTGGAAGCACCAAGCTCGTCATCTCTGTCAAATATTTTTGTTTGCTTTCCCCTGATGAGACTCTACTCTTCAGTAGAGAAAGCTTATGTTATTTTGCAGGATATATAAATGTTCTGAACGCATACTCTGTGCGAGTTATGAGTATATCCCGTTTATCTTTCCTTTCTTTTTCTATTAGGAAATTTATGGGTGAACTTAGGGAGCTCACGTGAACTTGCAGACCCATGAAAGAGATAAATGTGAACGTGCTGCCCCTGATTAAAAAAAAGAACAATCAAAACTTTTCACCCACCAGACCATCTTGATTTTAAAGCTTCAAAGTTACAGCAGTAGAGAATTTAGTTTCTGTGTTGGTCATTGCTAATAAGTCACATACTTTGGAAAAAAAATTAAAAAAACTGATTCAAGAGGTAAAATAAGCTGGAAAGAATGAACTGAATTATCTCCTCTAAACATAGAATATGGAATAAGAACAATCTATCGTTGTTGGCTGAATTAAAAGGCTTAGTTTAATATTGAGAACGTTAGTGCAACTGAAGTGGATCAGAGAAAAAATAGGCCGAAACAACCAAGATGGATTCAGATATGATAGCATATAATAATGATACCTCATCATCACTAAAAAGAATCCTAAAACTTGGTTATGCAAGTTATATTTATGTGTGTCATTATTTAAGCGGAACCCATCGTACTTTGATAATCTAGGAAAACTGTTACAGTTTCTCTTGGAACATTCATCAAGTATTACCTGTTCAGACTGCCATTTATTTATTTATCATCTTAATGAAATTTAATTGCCTGGAAAACTATGAGAATCACTAAGAGAAGATCTTTGGTGCGAAAGATGAATATAGGTGGGAGGAGAATGTACCTAGAAAGTTCAATGGAAGTGAAAAGAAATTTATACAATCAAATGCTAATTCCCGTTGTTTTATAAAGTTAACATTGAAAAAAAAAATTTATATACCGAACCACTTTTTTTCAAAACATGTATTTTTTAATTAAAGAACACGCATTAAGTAACCATTTGTATAAGAGATGTTTAATTTCATTAGAAAATTTGTATTTTGTATAATTTGGCAACATTCCAAGAGTTTTTTCACCTGTTGAGGCTTTTTTTACAGTAGATAAATTCTGCAATTTTCTTCAGATTTTTTCAGTACGAAAACCACTTGAAAACAAATTTTCAAATTTGTTTTGAGTAAAGAAACGTAACTTCTCAACACAAAATGGTTACACTTTTTAGAAGCCGCTTGTATACATATATACTTATCTACAAAAACCATCGAATTATCTGGTAAAATTTTATAGGATAAAATTATTGAATACTCCGGGTACAACAAAGAGCAATGGTGAAGACAATAACTTCTTCCCGTAAAAATTATAAATGAGAAACATCAGTTAATAATATCCAACGTGATCTGTTGTAAGGTAAGCTACGTGGTAATATTTTATCAAGGATAGTAGAGGGGAGTGTCTACTTGTATTATTTTAACTGGTATTTGATATTCCGTCGCTGACTGCAATTGTCATTATGTTGATTGCTACTCCCATTTCTCATATCATATCATGATACACCGTGTTTAGTTAGATTTTGTGGGAGATTTTACATGTATTATGTTTAGTATATCAAATAATTATTCAGTAATGAATTAAGTAGATAAACAAGGAAATTATGTTAAAAACTGTTTCAGTGGATAATAAGCATTTTTATGGTAAAATTGCAGAATTATTGGTTTAACTATCAACATAGAAACGGTTAAATACACAACTGAAACAAGTATACATGCCTACTGATAAAAGAATATATATATATGTGCGTGTGTGTGTGTGTGTGTGTGTGTGTGTGTGTGTGTGTGTGTGTGTGAAGGTACAGATCGATATTCACCAATCTTCCGATTCATATGCTCTTAGATTTTTGTGTAAGCGCACAAAAATCGATCCTTGTAAATCTTCTGAAAGACATTTAATTTGCATACAAACGAAGTGCGTTTTCTATCTGCAAACATGCAGAGTTGAACATCAACCGCTGTGTGATACTTTTATTGTTGTTCTTGTATGTTCGGTTTTCTTCTTCTTTTTTTTTTTGTTCGATAGAAGAATTTTCAGTCACAAGGGATCAATTGCTTTACATATGACAAAAGCAATAAGAATTGGTGCTGCAGATCTGAACATTTAAAACTTTCTTTGCTGCTTTGAGCGTTTTCATCGCTATATAAACGTGCGATATTTCAAAAGCGTAGCCGAGTGAAGCCAGCACAAATCCAAACAAGAAAAAATAAGTCACACAGTGAGACTGAATTATTTCCTTCTCGATTAACCTACTGTATTTTCTTTCGTTGCTAATTTCATATTTTTGATAAGAAAAATCTAAAAGCAACTGTTGTAGATCACAAAGCAAGGATCGGATTCATTATATTAACAGTGACCTAAAGAATTATGTTGCTAATCGTTTTTTACAGTGAATCTTTCGAGAAATGTGACAACCTTAATACAAATCTACTTAAAACTTAATAAAAAATCGTACAAGACAGGGTTACATAGAGTTTAAAATAAGTAAAACGAATATACTGAGCCAATCTTCAAGCGAAAAAGGTCTGTTTACATCAACGATCATAATTCTAAGTCAAAATCGTTTTATCTATTTTACTTATATTTATTTATGATTGATATTTATGAAGCTCAGTGACAAATAAGAGGAAATATAGGAGTCGTTATATCAAGGATGAGTCTATCTAAACGTCTGCTTTGACAATCAGAAATCGCAATTGATTTATGCCCAAGTTCGAATAGCAGTCACTGTCACCAGTGAGAAACATTTGCTTATATTTACCTTCATCCCATCATGTATATAAACACGTAATAAATCATTTCTTACTCCATTGATAGGTGAAGAGTTTTCCAGTGCGTAAAGTTTCTGCAAGTTTTTTTATTATCAAGAAACCGGATCATTCAGGAACTTATTGGGTTTATGACAATGAGTTACTTGTCTCATTGATGATAGCGATCTTTCTTCAAAAGAAGACTCTCATTGACGATGGTAAACATAACGCAAGTAGCACAAAAAATTTCCGTTTGGACCTCCCCTCCCCCATTCTAAAGTTATGTAACGTGTTTCCTATCGGTGCTAGAGGCCACTGTTCCAATCTTGGCAAAAGGCAGGCCTGTGACTGCTGATTTTCAAGGTATGTAATGAAATCTACAACAATGGCAATATAAAAGAGGTACCTATGTATTGATATAATGAAATCTAAAGTGTGATCGATGCATTGTTTCATCTATAAACAGACAAGCAAACATGTTAATTCTAATAATAGATGTCAATGAATCTTTACAAATGAATCAATTTGATGAGATATAATATCGTAATTGATGATCATTGATTTTAATTTTGTACACGTGTGCAAATCAGTACATATTTTCATATATATATATATATATATATATATATATATATATATATATATGTATGTATGTATGTATGTGTGTATGTATGTATGTGCACGTGTGTGTGTGTGTTCGTGTATGTGTGATAAAAATATAGTTTTAAGGTATTCCATATTTATAAATAAAGGTATTCTATCAGAAATAGAGCTTAGGTAAATATTATATATATATATATATATATATATATATATATGAGGTTTAGAAAATCCTGGTTTGAATATTCCATTCAAGCATAAAACAGACTGTCAGCACTCGGTTGACTTCAGTGTCCACTTATATATATATATATATATATATATATATATATATATACATATATATATATATATATCAGTGAGAGAACGTGAAAGAAAGAAAATAAGTAATATGCAAGGGAATATATATATATACACAAGGCAAATGTAATTAAAGACAACAGAAATTTTGTTTCGATAAACTTTATTGATCGACTTTCCAGAATTACGAATAATCCTTCACAGACAAGGAGGAAATTGCGTCAAAATGGTTCAAGCTTTCGACTTTCTTATGTCGTAATCAAGGTAGGTAGAGACAAATGGACAGTTTAGTGGAACTGGTGAGTTTGGCAATTTAGGCAAAGAGTGTTGTGATTTAGGCAAGGTGTGATGTGTCTGTGTGTCTCTGTGTGTTATTTCACATGTATACAAATTTGAGGAATCGGGCTCTTAAATTATAAATGTTTTTATTTATAGATGCTTGTTTCTGTTGCATGGGTATTGTTTCGAGGATCATAAGCATGTTTTACTGCTTGATGGTGCTTGTATTTTCTCATTGGTGGGAGTACTGTTACTATGATCCTTCTCGTGCTTATTCACGTACCCGTAAATACCTTCGGGAAATGTATTAATCCGTCTCTTCCCTCCAGTTATTGGTTAAATAACAGGACAGATTGGGTTCTTTAGCCTTGGCTGCCAACTAGTCTACTGCAGAAAGAAATGTGTTATGTCGCCAAGTATAAATGAATAACTCAACAACAGAATCAGAATATAAGTTGTGTTCCGCGGAAAGACGGTTAGTATGTACAGAAGTGATTAGTAATATTTACAATAGAAAGATACAAGAGTCCAATCCGTCGTAAGACGTGTGTATACGTGATTACTTCCGGTACGCCACCGGAAGTGTGACTAATTCTTCACTGACTCGCACTGACTCTTCAGTAACTCATTAGAGACTCTCAAGTGACTCTCTACCGACTCATTATTGAGTTGTCCCTCCCAGTAAGGGCAACATGTGAGACATGGTCAGTTTGGACTGGGATTTCCGGGCTATATAGCCCAGCCAAAAAATATCTGTCTATTTTTGCCCAGTCGTGCCTCTACCCTTCGGCGGAACCACGACTGGGTTACCGCTCTCTGCTCGGAAGCAGAGAGCGCCTCCCGCCCGAAAGCAGAGAGCTGACAGTGTCGTAGAGTCGTCAGTCTAGTGACTCGGTACGACTCATTATTGAGTTGTCCCTCCCAGTAAGGGCAACATGTGACACATGGTCAGTTTGGACTGGGATTTCCGGGCTATATGGCCCAGCCAAAAATTATCTGTCTATTTGTGCCCAGTCATGTCTCTGCCCTTCGGCGGAATCACGACTGGGTTACTGCTCTCTGCTCGGAAGCAGAGAGCGCCCCCCGCCCGAAGGCAGAGGGCTGACAGTGTCGTAGAGTCGTTAGTCTAGTGACTCGGTACGACTCATTATTGAGTTGTCCCTCCCAGTAAGGGCAACATGTGAGACATGGTCAGTTTGGACTGGGATTTCCGGGCTATATGGCCCAGCCAAAAAATATCTGTCTATTTTTGCCCAGTCGTGCCTCTACCCTTCGGCGGAACCACGACTGGGTTACCGCTCTCTGCTCGGAAGCAGAGAGCGCCCTCTACCCGAAGGCAGAGGGCTGACAGTGTCGTAGAGTCGTCAGTCTAGTGACTCTGTACGACTCATTATTGAGTTGTCCCTCCCAGTAAGGGCAACATGTGACACATGGTCAGTTTAGACTGGGATTTCCGGGCTATATGGCCCAGCCAAAAATTATCTGTCTATTTTTGCCCAGTCGTGTCTCTACCCTTCGGCGGAACCACGACTGGGTTACTGCTCTCCGCTCGGAAGCAGAGAGCGCCTCCCGCCCGAAGGCAGAGGGCCGACAGTGTCGTAGAGTCGTCAGTCTAGTGACTCGGTACGACTCTCCTGTAGAGAAACCTACCATTGCTATATATAGCAATGGGAACAGTCCATTGCTGCGCCCTAACAAAATGGCAACCTATTGTAAGATAATCTTCTGCCCAAGCGTGTATCATGTATGGCATGGTACTTAACTGACAGACTGAATGTGTTGGCTGATGTCACACTGGTTCCATAGGTCGTAGGTGATTCACTGTAGAAGCGTGTTTGTGCTATATCCTATGTAAGATATGTCGTGCTTTTTTTATTTACAGAGAAACATTCTCCGAGTGGGCAAGTATTTTCATATACAAAATTAATCAAATAGGATTACTTGTAATTTGTAAAATTCGACGAATAATTTAATAAACACAAAAGGTCTGTTGTCTTTAACAACGCATTAGCCTAAATAAACATTTTCTGTCTAAATTCACACACGCAATATATAAACATGCGTGTGTGTGTGTGTGTGTGTGTGTGTGTGTGTGTGTGTGTGTGTGTGTGTGTGTGTGTTAGGAGACTATAAAACTTATGCAACACTTCTTTTTGGATAAATAATGATTAATCTTTTGCGCAAATTGTCAACATATACAGTTGTGGACAAAATTATTCACTCCCACTTCCATAATTACAATTTTCAATGACGCCCATAATAAAATTATTATTTTTATGTCAAACAATAATACAAAAAAAAAAAAACTAAAAAAACACTTGCCTCAATAATCAATCACTTAACCTTTACTCTTGATTATTGTTTTTATAGTGCCTTTTAAGCTCCATACACATAATGACAGTTATTTTGTTCTATACTTACTTGGCAATAGATCCTATTTTCTCGAAAGAGACATGACTGACTGGGCAGAGGATTATCCTACAGTAGGTTGCCATTTCATTCTGCGGTAGACTCGTTGGACTGGTAGAGTTTGTACAAGTGATGCCCCCCAAAAAACTTTCGTGCAGATATTTTTTATATTATTTTTAGGAATAACCAAATACTTTTCTTTATCCATGACACCCAGGACTCCCACCAGTTCACCTGCTCCAGAAGTAGCAAAACACCTTCAGAGCAGACGCTCGCTTGATCTTGCTTAATTGTAGGGAGAGTGTTTTTGGTTGTAAGCTTCATTTACTTTCCTCTATAAATAACGGGAGTTAATGTTTGCTTTTAACTGACCATAAAACAGAGTTTCCATGTTTACTCCCATGTTCCAGATAGTTTCTAGCATAAGCTAATCTGCATTTTAGGTGCTTAGTCGTAAGCCAAGGCGTTTTCCATGGACGACAAGTTCAAATTTCTGCTCGATGAAGCATCTAGTGACTTTCTTCGTCGATACATTCAACCGCGATTCCTTTACATCGTCGACAATGTACTTTTTCGTTAGGTGAGGATTTTTTGAGACATCTCAAATAGTTTGCATTTCCATTTTCTCAGAAATTAAACATTTTCTGAGAAATATTGATACACTTGCAAAGTGTTGTATAGCCATCCCCTTGTTTTTATTATGGTAAACTCAGTAATCATTTGAAATATTTTCATTTCCTTAGAAAATATGCAACTAGGCCGAATAATTTTGTCAACAACTCTCTCTCTCTCTCTCTCTCTCTCTCTCTCTCTTTCTCTCTAAATATGTTATAATATCACTACAAAAGTAGCCATTTTGTTTTGACACTGTCTGTGTCTTATATATAATTTTATTTTTTATTTACTTATTTTTTTTTAATCGCATCACCCCGAGCAAGGCGGTAATGCCACTGATGTGCAGGGGTCTACATAAGAGTAAAATGATTAAGTAGAAGAGAGTGAAGAAGAAGACGAACCCGTTAGAAAGGAGCAAGAGAAGGATGGGAATACAGGTGTGATGACAGTTGCAAAGGTGGAGAGAAAGAAAAGGATATACGGGGTGGTGAAAGAACTAGAGTCAAGTGGTTAATAGATGTGTATTGACATTGCATTTCAATTCCTGGAGGTTGTAGCCGTCAGGAAAGCAAGAATATGGAAGCGAGTTCCACAGGCGGGAAATGCGAGAGAAGAAACTGAAGAAGCTGTCGTCTGCATTTGGTTAATCTAGCTGTGAATGGGTGGGACCCAGTTGCCAATCTGATTGCACGAGTAAACACATGTTGCTGAGGCACCAGTGACTTAAGTTCGTTCCATCAGAAGCCATGAAAGTATTTATAGAACAGACAAAGGGAGGCCACATCTCGTCGGTGGGGAAGTGGCTGTAGTCGAGCCGCCAAGTCGGTACGTATCACATTACTGATTCTCCTTTGGAGTCTGTCGAGAACACTGAGATGAACAGCAGGGGCGCCTGACCATATATGGTAGCAGTATTTAATGCACGGATGAATGGATGATTTGTATGTGTGCAGGATGGATTCAGACGGGAAAAACATCCTGGCCCGACACAGTGACCCAATCTTCTTAGCAGTGGATTTATCTATGGACTCAATGTAGTGGTTCCATTTGAGATCAGAAGAGAGGGTAAGGCCGAGGAGGCGCAGTGTATTGCTCTCAGGGAGACTCGTTTGGTCCATGCTTATGGGAGGTAGGAGAGGTTGCCTGTGATGATTGACAGACAACAGCTTGGTCTTAGTCCCATTGAAATTGACAAGCCACTTCTTGCCCCAGTTCACCACAGAGTGTAGATCCCGTTCAAGGTCAGCAGCAAGTTTATGTTTGTCCGCCAGAACGCGTTTCTTACTGATGCGGGAGTAAATTGTGGTGTCATCTGCGTAGATGCCTACTTGGCTCTTCATCTCATCTGGGAGGTCATTATTTTAATTATTAATTATTTTAATTAATCATCAGATTATTATTCCATCCATACTTACCCGATACTTATATATATATATATATATATATATATATATATATAGTGTGTGTGTGTGTGTGTGTGTGTGTGTGTGTGTGTGTGTGTGACTAAAGCAACACTAACACATACTGATGCGCCCTAGTGAAATTAATTGAAACAACTAGTTTTCTTTCTTTCACCATACGGTCAATTTTAAACCCACTGAAATCTCAAAGTGTAATCGATTTATATTTTTTCCTCAGATTAGGTCATTTGCAGTGGTGTGTAGTAACCTATTTCCGAAGTCAATAATGAAATTTGTTTGGCCTTGAAGATATTGCATCATCCGTGATTGCATCAGGTTTTTATCACGTCCAGACACTATTCTCTTGACTGTCGACGAGTAGTCTGACAGCCATTTTCTTTCCAAGGAAGCGTACTAATATAGTAATGCTGCATAATGACACTAGTAAGCCTTACAAAGATATCTTGGACATTGTTGTTGTCAGTCATGTCATCAAGGTAAAGAAACAAACTGGATCCATCAGTCCAAAACGCAACGAAATATGCGGTCGGAAGAGAAAAACAACGCCAAAAGACGACGTACACTTGTTCAGGGAAAGTGCAAAAGATCCTATAAAGACAGTATTCGTTATGTTTCAATTAATTTGTACAACGTTGCATATATATTTCTTAAGTTTTTCTCTCAGAACATGTGACTGAGTGGTCTAAAGCACACCGGATCCGATGTCTTCTAATACTGGGCATGCAATATCGTTCGGAGCATTTAATAAATAATGTCGGATTGAAAATTTAGTTCACATCAATTCATGAGAAATTATACACGCACAACAAACAAACACGCAAGTTTTTCCTCACACACACACACACACACACACACACACACACACACACACACACACACACACACACACACATATATATATACATATATATATTTATTAAATACAATCGACAAAGAAAACTTAATGTTTTATTACGTTTCTCCAGTATTCTAACGTATTTTCGTTTTGCTGGAATTAAAAAAATATAGTATTGTCTATAAGTTTTATTGTCAAGGGCACTTTTGGTCACTTTTGTAGACATTTTCTGGGGTGTTTTTTCTCTAGTATGATTATTTCCTCATTTTTTGACTGTTACATAGTAATTTATTTTTGTGTTGTTTTTGTGTGGTTTTTAAAAAAGGAGTGTTCATTTCATTAGAAAGCAGGAAAAACAAAATAAGTATTAATTAAATTTTCCTTTTCGGTTAATTCAAAGAAACATATTTGAAAGCTAGGTATCCAAATATACATTAATACAAACACACACACGCATATATATATATATATATATATATATATATATATATATTATATAGTGACTTGAATTAATAAATATACATATGATGGCGCACATGCGTGCAGTATTATTATTCAGGTGTTAATAAAACAGTGTTCAATGTACGCACAGAGCTGTATTAATATATATATATATATATTAATAAATATGCATATTATCCTACGTTTATGGCACGACTCGGAGTTTCATGCATTATGCAATCATCAGGTGCATATTTCAAACTGACAGTTTAATTGATTTGAATTTATGTTAACTCAATGTTCATGGGAATTAAATCTTATAAGGTCAAGTTACTGCTTTTTTAAAAGCAAGATTAAAAATTTAAATATTCAAAGCTTACATGTAGATAAGAATTCAAAATTAAAATTCAAAATTTAAAATTAAGATTAAAATATAAACTAAAATCAAAAAATAAAATACATAAAGAAGAAATTAAAGGGGCGTAAATCATAAAACGTAAAAAATTAAATATTAAAATATTATATTGAATAAAAATAAAATATAAAAGAAAACAAATTATGAATTAAAAAGTAAAATTTAAAATTAAAATTAAAAAGTAAACAATGTGGGGGTAAAATTTAAAGGGGTTTAATTCATAATTGTTTAAAGTAATGTTGCGGGGAAAAGAAAGAAAGAAAGAAAGAAAGAAAGGGAAAGTTATTAAGAAAGAGGGAAAGAAAAAGTTAAACGTATAGAGGAATCTATATCAATCTGGATTTAAGAATTTAATTAAGCATTTTTTCTATGACAGCATGTGGTCATTAAATCACTTCTTTTATTCAGCAAATTAGGGTTATTGATATGGTTTATTATATTTTTTCTAAAAGCCATAGATTATATTTTTCTCCTTGTAATGTTTGGATTTAGCTACGATCTACCAGGTAATAATTGGGTTCTTGTTTGTATTTTAATTTCCAATAATGTAAGGATAAAGCAGTACCTTTGCTGTATTTACTGTTGTTTAAAGACAACATGTCTTCAACAAAAACAATGACAGTGTCAGTTATAGTTGCGTTAAAAACATAAAAAAAATATATTTCACAACATAATGCTATGATATCAAATAAAAACTTTGCCCACATAAACAACATCCGTCACCCAACTAATAGCAAAAATGACCCTTCTAAAAATAAGTGTAACTGCCTAAAAATAAAACCTTCCCATTGAATGACCAATGTATATCCGAAAGTATTGTTAATAAAGCTCGAATTCATTAAATTTTACTTTGGAAGCACTTCTAACAGGTGGGAGATAAGATTTAACAACCAAATGTTGTCGCATTGAGGTGGGAAACTAGCAGTTACCATGCAGTTTCGATTCTTATATCAATGCGTGTCTCTCTCTTTATATATATATATATATATATATATATATATATATATATATATATATTGATGCATGTTTCATTAAATAATATATACAAGTTTTGTCGATTTATTTTATGTAAATTTTATGTAAGCCGAAAGCTCAGAAAGGATTAAATAAAAACATGTATCAATATTGTGATTTTCTTTCCTTTTTCAACGATAATGCTATTAAGCTTATCAGACGATATCAAAAAAATTACATAAAATAAGTCGACAAAACTTGTCTATATTTTTTAATGAAACATATACCAATGAAAAAATGCTGCCTAAATACACACATAATACACACACACACACACACACACACACACACACACACACATATATATATATATATATATATACCGTTTATAATTTGCTATATGTATTAGAGAAGAATGGTCAATATCAGAGAAAGCGATTTTATGATATAGACAGTTGCCATAGGATTCAACACTGCAAGGTCATTCTGATTGCCACGCCTGAATCAATCTTTAGAGAAACATGTTCGTATTCGTATTCCGAGCTATATCTTTCAGCCAATAGTGAATACTCAGGGAAGAAGAAAATCTACCCTTTCCATTTTGCTCTTTAATTATTTAAATTATATATTTGAATTCTATATTTTCGCCGCTTCTATACTTCCTCATTTCGTCAAGTTTATTACGTATATTTAATCTTTTGAGTCCTGATGTGGTGATAGGTAACATAGTAGGATTTGATGTTAAACACGGTTTAGTAATTGATATCGGCTCGGATTGATGAATCAAAGAGCCGAATTCGAATTCTAGTCGACTTCATTACATTCACATCCGTACTGATATTGTTGGGGGTAAGGTATGAATCTATCTCTTCTTTCTCCATGTATATATATATATATATATACGAAAGAAAAGTAATTTTGAAATTACTCAGTAAAAAGCAACAGAAAGGAGTTGAGGCACGACATCACTCCTGCATGTAGGATGACGTGTAGCTAGCATCACGCTGCATTCTATCGTTCAGTCGAGTGGCAAGGAGCAACGAGATCAGAGGTATACTGCTCTGTAGTTTGCTTCATGTAGGTAGAGGTGATCAAACTAGCAAAAATCCGTCGTCAGTATGGAGCATAAAAGAAAGATATGCTGGTAAAGCACTATAAAACACAATGAATACGTTAAACGGACAAAATGGTTGCCCACTGCACACGGAAGAACACATCCAGAAGGCGGACGTTTTGATCAGAAAGACTGACGAATCACATTAGCACAGCTGGCGGCAATCGGAGTCACCAGCTATGAATATGCGTATGGTATAATGCGTGATGATTTTGAGTACCTTCACGTTTATTCTACCTCTGTGTATAAATTGTGGCTTCATGAGCAACCAAGAAGACTTCTTTTTTGAAAGGATGAAGAAACTTGTTGGTTGATAACAGATGTGCAAAAAAATGTGCAAAAAGTGTCATATGCTTTTGTTCACCTTCAGTAGAGAAAGGGGTTTTATAAAATTAAAAATACTTCTTGATTTACCTCCTAAACATATATACGCACACGCACACACACACACACACACACACACACATGCACACACACATATATATATGTATATATTTAAACAATTTTTTCATGGTACAGAAATTAAGTGTTTCTTTAAAAGTAATAATTATAATATTACAGGGCATAACGAGAATAAAATTTAAAACAGAAAACAACCAGTTTCGATCCCGTTCATCAAAGTTTTAATTGAGAGAACTTACTGTAAAATATAATAGGTGGTGAGAAATGATTTGGTCAGTGATGGGAAAGGAGAATAAACTGCTAGAGACGGAACGCAGCATGGCCCAGCAACACTCTCATTGTTTACACAGCGAGGGTCTGCAAGACCTGATGTAAACAGACTCCAGCACTTAAAGTGAATGTGAATTGTCCAATACGGAAAAGCAAGCCACATGAAAATCCATGGCACACTTTCTATTTTTTATAAGAAGTACACAATAAACATTACGGATGAGTTCATTTTTTTGCCAGGCGTGGTTCCTGGTTTTCAGTGCAACATATATATATATATATATATATATATAGAGAGAGAGAGAGAGAGAGAGAGAGAGAGAGAGAGACATCCGCAGACAGATCTGTTCAGATATGTTTGGCTGTATCACAGCTCATCAGTACGGCTAGACATCCGATTGCTTTTACCCAGGATTGAAACCCGGCCGAATTGGCGTAAGTCGGCGATTCTATCTCTGAACTATGGACGCTCGCCAGACTTTTAGCGTGTGATGCATTATACGCTAATACCTAGGGTGCTCTAATTCATTACTGAATGAGCGATGCATATATATATATATATATATATATATATATATATATATATAAAGGGTGCGATATGTAAATCTTCGACATTTTATGCTTTTCTTTTCGCGAATGTGCGCTGTTTGATTTTTATTTTGGTGACTGCTCAGTGTAGTAGGTCAGTTGGGTACCATCTGTAAGGGAAAAAGGCTCAAGACGCAAGTCACTCCGGCAGAAATTTGGAAACGGCTATGCTGCTTGATATTCGCGCCGGAGACACCAACACGATAATTTCAGAGTGTTTGGATGTCAATCTAAGGACAGTGCAGAAGATGATGTGTCGCCAAAATTATTATGTCTGGCACAGTTGAGCGAGAGACCAACAAAACTCCACGCAACAGCAAAGATTAATCTGAAAACAAGGATTATGGCAGCATTCACCAAATTAAACAAGTAGACTGTCCAGATGAGGTAAAGGAGATCTCGAAGTCGTCTGAAAGCCGTGGCTACAGCATATTGCCAATTTTATTAAATAAATTTATTCTTTATTATTTTAAGATATTTTGTGTCATTTTGATAAATATATCTGTTAAAAGGAGATGTTAGAGTTATGTTCATTTTTGCGTAATTTAAACAACGACTTATCCATCGCACTATCTCTCTCTCTCTCTCTATATATATATATATATATATATATATATATATATAAACAAAATGATAAACAAATAAAATAAACATATATCTATATTACTGAGATGAGGCATTATAATTATATAAAACTATCCTGCAATTATATAAACCCACCATCCGCTCGTGTATTGAGTACTGCTGCCACATCTGGTCGGGTGCCCCTTCTATTCTTCTCGGGGTTCTTGACAAAATACAGCGAAGAATCTGTAATGTGTTTGATACCGACTTGGCTGACAGCCTGCAGTATCTCTCTCACCGGCGTGACGTGGCATCCCTGTGCCTATTCTATAAATACTTTCATAGCTTCTGCTCTGACGAACTTAAATTCCTGGTGCCCCCTAGATGTGAATTTGCACCAGATACTAGATTGGCAACTAGGTCCCACCCTTTTACAGTGAAACCGATGAAATGTAACCGCAATTTCTACTCCAACAGCTTCTTTCCTCGCACTTCCCGCCTGTAGAATTCCCTACCGCATGCTTGCTTCCCCGACAGGAGTTTAAATGTAAGGTCAATAAACACCTCTTAACACACTAACTCACACCCACTCTCTCCAACTCTCTCCCTATGTACATCGTAAGTCGTCTACCACCCTCCTTCTGACATTTCCTATACCCAATCCCTCTATGTAACCCCCTGCGCTATAGTGGCAGTGGAATGTCTTGCTTGGGGTGGCACGATAAAAAAATAAATAAATAAATAAATAAAAATATTTACACTGTTCGGACTGTTGTCCTCACTTTTGTTGCCATATTCACAACCTAACAGCCGTTGTATGCTTCGACATTCTTCAGGAGATTGGAACTTTGAATTGAACTCTCTGTTTTCTTCAGCATGACTCATGGAACTAGAACACACTACCCGGTGAACGAATTAAAGGTTTCATTTTAAAATTCCAATCAACTGAAGAAGGTTGGAGTGTAAAACGACCGAAACGTTGTCAATATGTCAACAAAGGTAAGGATAACTGTCCGAATATTGTTAATAGTCTAAATAAAAAAATAGTAATATATGTCATTAATCTAAATAACCTAGACTTTTAAACATAAACAAAAAAATTAAAAGATGTCAACAGCCAATTTCTTGCATCACAAACTTTCCTTAATCCCTTATATAAAGAGACCACTAAGGGAGTTGTGACACATGGTCTGATGATCCTTTGAGGCGTGAAACTGAGTGGTACTATATAGTATTGATTTTTATGTTGCCCCAGTTCAAACACACACACACACACACACACACACACACACACACACACACATACACACAACCACACAGACACACATATACACACATATATAGTGTTGAGTTGTGATGATGCTTAGTGTCAAGATGGTTTACTAATAAAAATATATTTTGGCAAGCAGGTGTTTCGTCGTAAAGTTCTTGATATCGAGATAGGGATAAAAGGTTAATAGGATTAATGTGGAGAAGTTCGTCACTTAATTGTGCAGAATCATGCCGACTTTGAAGTTTCATGAAAACACCATTACGATACCCTCACTTTTCAGGGTTTATTTTTCAATTTGCTTTAAAAATCGGAAGTATAGGCCTATTTCATCAAACCATCATCAGCTTCCCTCTTTATTTTACAAAGGATTCACGGATTTTTACACGATTCGTGTAAAATCCTTTGTAAAAAAAATAAAGACGGAAGCTGATGATGGTTCGCCTGAAATAACGTGTCTGACACAATGTTTCTTATATTTACTCTATATTTATGTATATACATATATATTTAGAGCTCTCTTAGAGAGTTATCCTACCACTGTATGTATAGGATACTCCTTTGGATTCTTCTATACCCACACTGCATGCTGATATATATATATATATATATATATATATAATAATGAATTGATTGTACTTATATATATATATATATATATATATATATATATATATAACATAGTGATTATCCACGTATACTGTCTTAATATGTATAGGAAAGAATATTAAAAAGTTTTGAATTTAAAATATATACATATATAATGAATTAATATATTCATATAATTCATAATTATATGAATATATTAAGCTCTATAATATTTATTATATTGAGCACTCTTTGTAACAAAATAAATGCCGGGGTACTCGAAATAGTAAAAGCTTGAGTCCTCTTCACCTGGGTTTATATATATATATATATATATATATATATATATATAAATAAATCCTAGATGAAGAGGACTCAAGGTTTTACTATTTCGTACTATTTAAAACCTTGAGTCCTCTTCACCTATATATATATATATATATATATATATATAAATGGGGCGTATTTTCATCTCTCTCTCTCTCTATATATATATATATATATACATATATGTACATGTGCATGTGTGTGTGTGTGTGTGTGTGTGTGTGTTGTGTGTCACGTATTCATCAAAATACTATATTCATTTTTGTTATTTCAATACTCTAGTTAAGAAATGTTTGTGTCTTTCTTGAGTATGTGGAGCCAGTCTTTGGAATTTGGCTTCGTAGTTGATAGCCTTTTCGTCTTTTTTCGTGAGTTCATTTACAAAATACAAGTGCAGAAATGAATGAATACAAGCAACTCAAGAAGGCCGAATAATATATCAACTGAAAAGTTATGTTGATGAAAAAATTTTTAAAACTGTCTCAACAATACATGGAATAATTAAAATCCTTCATTTCAAAAGTTTAACGAACAATTATTGTTAGTTTCAAAATATGGATGTCTTCAAAATGAAATCTTGAACGGTCAATATATTGGCTCAAATATTCAATTATTTTAAGTGAGGAACAAAATCTGATATATTCTCTTCTAATTATATTTATGCGTTTATATGTTTATGAAAATAGTAAAACACCTGAGAGAAAGTGTAGCCTTGTGTCGGAATGAAATTAGTTGTGATGAGATTCTAAGTTGTCATAAGTTATAAAGGCCAACGGAATAAATAAGGAACGACGTTTATTACTCTTCAAAGAGAAACCTCCAGAGTGTGAGGTCTTAAGATCTACCTAGTTTAACTAAAGCCCAAAGTCAGGCTTGTTCCTCTATGTGTGTGTGTGTGTGTGTGTGTGTGTGTGTCTGTGTGTGTGTGTGTGTGTGTGAGAGAGAGAGAGAGAGAGAGAGAGAGAGAAGAGTGAGAGAGAGCGAGACAAAACAAAATGAACAAATATGGAACAATATTTTTGCACAAAGAAACGTAAGCGTCGCGTATTTTACATGTGCGCCAAAGCGCAAACGTGTCAGATTCACCGTGTAAACTCATACATACACTTAGAGACACATACACAAACGGATATATAATTTATATACATATATATAATAGGCGTATTGTCATATCTCAAGGATTAACTCGCTATCCTCACAAGCCTCTCATTTGGATAATCATTTCGATCCTAGATGGATCTAACGCATTTGCAGTTTTGAAACAAATTAAGTTTATCTATTTATCTACCTATCTTTCTATGTACCTATTTGTAATTCGAATTGATTACAGATCGTTAATTTCAATCTAATTACTTCTTGAATAATCATCAAAGTTAAGAAATATCAGACTCGATTCTTACTGAGATGAGTGACCGTTTGGAACAACAAGTACCGTAGATGTTGTATGACCTTATGCATGACTACACAAAGATAATATAAATTCTAATATGTATGCATGTGTGTACGTGTGCATTAACTGGAAGATTAAAGTGCATATAAAGGTGCATTGCTTTAGCGCAGCGACTAACACAAATCTTATGCAAAATCTCGTTTTTGCATTCATGCATCGATATTTGCTCGACTCCTCCCTCTTTCTCTTATTTTGCGCTTTTTTTCTCCGTCCCTCTCTCTCTCTCTCTCTATATATATATATATATATTCTGTCATCGCACAGAATGAAGTCGGGGTGACATGTTGGGTCCTACATAAATCTCGGGGTAATGAACTGGTTCAACTGGTTTATCAAATACAGACAGTATTGAATAATTTCTGACCAGCTTTGTAAGGAGAGAAAAAAAGGGATTCACATAAACACACGCACACACACAAACACACACACGCAAACACATGCACACACGCGCACATACACACAAATGAACGCACTGATACACACGTAAATGCACATTCATCATTGCGCGAATACACATACCCACACACTCAGAGCAACACATGCACACAGGAACGAGCTGATTTAGATAAAAACACAGACACGCACGTATTCAAAAACGCACAAGCATACATATGTTCTGATTTGAATACTGTGGCATCTAGGGTAAATTTACTTATGCTTAAGTTAATTCTTACAATGTAAACTTTCGTAAGTTTAATTTTAAAAATAACACACGTTGAAAGCTCTTTAGTTTGTGCTCATTAATAAATATACAACTTTTGCTTTAAGACAAACTTTAATCAAGGAACCATTAAAGAATCTTTTTTACACTCTACCAAATAGTTTTGCATAAATATTTTCTATAAAAAATAAAGTGTAATATAACATCAATAAAAAGATTTAAAGAAAACAGGCAAGTTAAAAAACACTAAAGTTATCCAAAGAAAATGTTCAAAACTTACCTGTAAAAATGTTTAGGCCGACAATTGACAGTCCATGCTAAAATAATTCTGATGTAGCGGGAAGAACAAGGAATAAAGCAGCAGCAGCACCAATGGCAGCAGTGTCTATAATTATGTATCCCTGACGACTACGATGATGGATATGATAGCGGCTACCACTGCGACTATTAGTGCCGTTGAGTCTCTGCTATAACTACTGTTTCAGTGCCTGCGCTGTTATAGTCGCGCGACGAACAGCAAGTCAAGATTCCAACTCTTTTATAATAATTCATTTCGGGAGGCTGATTGAGGTTGAAATAGAAAACAGGAGGATACATGATAAAAAGGAATTAGGGACTTTTTTCTTTCTAATATAATGGCAAGCTTCTTAGATTTAAAGTCTGAAAGAAGATAACTTTTTGATACGGAAGGAACGAATGGGAAGCCGTTTCTTGCAAAGGTTTGAGAAAAAAAAAAAGAAAGTAAAGAATAAAAAGACAAAAAAAAAGGAAGTTGGAAAGCAAATAGAAACCCAAGGAAAATAATAAAGAAATAAATACTTTAAAAGAAAGAATAAAGAAAACAAGATAGGAAGGAAAGTAGAGAACGCTCAAAGAAAAAATTCAAGAAAAGAAAATGAATTAAATATGATTTGAAAGAAAGAAAGGAAAAATTGGGGAAGATGTAAAAAATAGAAAAAGAAAATAATAAAAAATAAATGGAAATAAGCGAGGAAAAACGAAAATAAGAAAAAGTGAAGAAAATAAGGAAAGAAACACATAAAAGAAAGGAAATAAAAAACTAAAAACAAATAATAAAATAAACGACATTCTTCAGAACAGTCTGTTAAGAGGCATACGTGATACACGCTTTGGGCGATCATGAGTGACTGGGCAGAAAATTATTCCGCAGTAGGCTGCCATTGCTTTCTGCGGTAGAATAATTGCCAGCCAAGGCTATAGAACCCAATCTGTCCTATTATTTAACCCATAACTTGGGGAAGAGAAGATTAATACTTTTTTCCAAAGGTATTTGTGCGTAAGTAAATGCAAGGACTTTAACTGGAATTCAAACTCGGCACCCCGATTTGTCGTTAAGAAAGGTAACATTAAAGAAAATAAGAAAAACCGACAGAGAAGGGGAAAAGCATGCACTCTCGAATTAAAAAATACTTACTAAAAGAAAAGGAGGAAAATATTAAAATATCAAAAAATAATGGGATCATATATATATATATATATATATACTGAGTTGTTCAATGCGATTTTGCAGGGTGTACTTTTCTCAGAATAATAATTTCCGAAGTATTATATTTAAATTGGAAAAATTCTAATGGTTAAAAACGTTACGAATTTTGTTTTTCGCGAGAGGTTCAGATCACAAGCGCGCGCACGCACACACACACACGCGCATACACACACACATGCATATGCTTATATAAGTATAAAAAATTATGTTTATAACTCTTTGCTATAGATATAAATGTATATATATATATATAACAAAAATGAACAAATAGGAAACATATATATAGATTAAGAAAAAACTTTAATAAAAGTGAAAACATGTTATATTGATATTTTCTTTATTTATGTGCCATGCGCCTTCAAGACGTAGGCGATTATGGCGCTCCACTTTTATTTATCCCTTCTAGCTCTTTTCTCTTGGTATTTCTTCCAAACCACAATCTGTATCCACTTGCTCGAACCCATCAAGTATGCCACACGTTGCTTTCTCCTGTCTCTCTTTCCCTCTATCCGCCCTGTGAGTATTAGATTTTCCAAACCCTCCTTCTGCATTACATATCCCAGAAACTTCAGCTGTCTATTCATGATATTAAGTATAAGTTTCTTGTTTATTTCCATCCTTTCCAAAATCTTGTCATTGCTCACATTTTCTGTCCATGGTATCCTTAGCATCCTTCTGGAGAACAACATTTTGGTTACTTCAAGTTTTTCCTTCATCTTTGAGGAGATTGTTCAGCATTCGTTACCATAAAGGAGAAATATCACAAAACAGTTCCAGTTTTCCAGAAACTTTCCTGTCTGTCAATACTCAGTTTTTTAAATGCGTCCTTGGCCATGAAAATACGCCTTCGAATCTCAATGTTACATTTTCCGTCCCCTGTTAGAACACCTCCTAGGTATTTAAATTTCTGAACCTGCTTCATTTTAGTATTGCTGACCTATGGTTGGCATTTTGAACTTCTCTTTTGGATTATGACCAAGCATCCAGTTTTCTTGTATTTCTTCTCACCTTCCCTTGTTATATTCTAAAGGAAGACTTCTATTCTTATTTTCCATGCCTGTTCTCAGCACTATAACAAATGCGTATCTTATATTGTTAAGATTATGGCAAACAGTAAAGAATCCACGTAAGACTTCTATTTCTCTCAGAAGTGCTTTGCTGTGTAGGTTGTATAGATCCGGTGAGATGACACATCCTTGTCTTACACTCCTTTCTATTTGTTATATCTACTGAACTCATTACCTGTTCGTATGCAAGCGGTTTGCTCTTGGTTATTCTAATGTCTTTCCCGAATATATCGAGGTTGCCAAGCATCTGTAATTATTCTTTGCGGCGTACTTTGTCGAACGGCTTTGTGTTGTCTATAGAGCATAGGTAAACCTTTTTTTGGATTTGTATTACACTTTTTGATAACATTCTAAGCATAAATATCGTGTTCCTTCTTTCAGTGTCCTTGACGAAACCGCACTATTCTTGTCTTATCTCTGGCCCGATTCGGATATGCACTTTATTCATCAGAATAAGTCTGGTTCTACTGTTTGTTTTCTATTCAGTTTAGCCAGTGCAGATTCTCCCTCAGTTTTTAAATTTTTTTTTTTTTTTTTAATCATATCACCCCAAGCAAGGCGAAAAAGCCACTGATGCGCAGGGGGCTACGTAAAAGAGAAAAGACTGGAAAAGAGAAAAGAGAAAAACCGGAAACCACGACCTAAACAGGAAACAAGGGATGAGCCTCTTCACCTGTTCAATAGACGTGGGTGGAGTGTGAACCGGGCGATAGTTTAGACTATCTACTCCAATTGAAAAAAAAATAAAAAATAAAAAAATGAGTGAAAAGATTGGAAAAGATGAAAACCGGAAACCACAACCTAAACAGGAAACAAGCGATGAGCCACTTCACCTGTTCAATAGACGTGGGTGGAGTGTGAAATGTCTCGACCATCGGTATTTCTGTCTATTGTCTTTTGCTCACTCATGTCGTAAAATATATTCGTCCCATCACTGAAGTATTTTTGTTCTTTCCGTAATATGAGCGTTCTGTCTTTGGATTTTATGCATCCTGTTGATAGGCAAGTCTTTTGTCCTGTTCTTTAATTTCTTATGCATATTTTCTTTTACAGGGAAAAAAAGGGATTCATATAAACACCCGCACGCAAACACATGCACACACTCTGTATTCCGGTTGATGTCTTGTCATTGTTTTTGTCTCCCTAACATCACGTCGAGAATCTCCTCTGCGATCCACTCATTTTCTTTATACGTCAGTTTTCCTTTGGGTTGATGTCACTTACTGCTATCACTAGAGATTCTCTTAGTGTGGCCTATTTCGAATTTCTATTTCCAGTATTTTTTTTTTTTTTTACTGCCTGCATAAATTTTCTGCAGGTTCGGGTCGTTCACGAGTCTATTGTACTAGAGTCTGAGTGCTGCTTTAGGCTTCTTCATGCTTCAAGTTCCTTAGTTTACCTATAGCCGGGGATGGTCGCTTCCGCAAACACTTGGAGAGGTTTGGCAGCAAAACAACGGAATTTCTGGAATCTCTTGTTCATGTGGTCGATTTGGTTTTTCGTTTCTCCTCTTGGATTTCTCTGTGTCCTGAATCGTCTTAGATGTTTGTTACCTGGTCATTCACAGTGCCCTATTGGACCCATTTTTCTCCGCTGTCATTGCGGTTTCCTAGTTCGAAATTTCCGATCATTTCACATTCCCTTCTCCTTGCCTTCTTTGGCATTCAGATTTCCCATGAAAATTGTAAGTACTTGTAATTTGCACTGAGCCTTGGCTTTGTCCAACATAGAACAGAGATTCGATTTCCTCCTCTATAATTTGTAGTGTCGGTGCATACAAAACTACTTAAACGAGTTATATTGAAAAGCCGCCCCCTTTCGGTTTAAACACCAGAATTAATTCAGATAAAATAACAGTAAGCATTTCTTCATGTTTTGATTCAGTGTCAAGGTAACTCATCTCCTGCTTTATATTTTCTAACTGTCCACAACTCTTCAACGTCTGAAATTGCATGTACTGAGACCTATTTTAATTTAATCCGAAAAGTCACAAGGTAACGGTCCGGTGACACCTGTCATTCATGTTGTTTCTTTCCGGGTGAGGGATCAGTTCCGATCTATTTTATGCCCTTTACACCGATTATGCGAACAGTAGCTAGATGACGGTCAGATAACATATTGAGCATGTCCCTCCTTACGCGGTGAGGAGTCAAGTCCTTTAGACTTAACCCCTTCACGCAGTTAGGTGTTACACTTTGTTTGTTCATATCAATGATTATGCCGGGGCACTCAAAATAATAAAACCTTGAGTCCTCTTCACCTGGAATATATATATATATATATATATATATATATATATATATATATATATATATTACAAGAAAGTGGAAGAACACGTATATTAAAACACACTGTTCAAGCAAGCATTTAATTTTATAAAGAAAGCTCGATACAGAGTAGAGCTTAATATTGTAATGTTGTTATTATAATGGTTTAGAAGAGCATAATATCACCGTACAAAAGTTCCCATGTTTCTGAACAATACTGTTCTTCTTCAGGTGATATGTTAAAATAAATAGTGACCATTTATTTTAACATATCATATTATAAGTTTATAATAAAAACATAGTTTACTGCAACACCAGAGCCTTTGTGTTTTGATACTACCTTATCAGCACCTCGTTAGGTAGTAAATTTTTTTCTCCTTCTGTGGTCATTTTTATTATTAAAAAATAAGGTGTTAAAATAATGGCAAGTTTTAAAAGTATTATTGGTACACTCGATACAATATATTATTACTGTTGGATTTTCTAGGGTGGAAGTTGGTAGACTGTAGAGTCAGTTAAACATTTATTTGCTAATGGATGTTCAATAAGCTTTCGGCAATTGCAATTATTGATATTGTTGTCGTTTATTATTTTTAGGGTGTTGTTGCTCGTTTAGGTTATTATATCTGCTTAAAATTCTATAGTTATGTTTTTTGATGATTTTCGTATAGTAATCAGTACCGCTATAGCTTAGTTTCAGAGTATTTTTGTGAAAAAAATTTGATAAGTTAGGACAAAAATTCTTAAAATTAGTTAAAACACCTCCCTAAAAATAACCCTCTTAGCAAAATCGCACGTTACTTTCTGCTTGAAAAATGCCAATAAAACAGCTACCTTAAAATGAAAAATATTTAAAAAACACAACTTGTAAATGTTTATGTGAACCATGTTTTCTATGTTTACAAGAAAAATTACAAATTATCAAATTCCCAAAACTAAACTTACCTAATAAACGTAACGAACTTACTTCTACTTATCATCATCATCTAAAGTATACCCTGAAGTGTAATTATTTTTTCTAATATAACTAGACATCTATAATCTATCCACTCGCATATATTGATTGATTTTCCCATCTTCTAATAATTAATTTGTTATAGCTTAATGGATAGATCTCCCACTAAGTGAACTATATATGTTTGACGTGCAGTGTATTAAAAAAATCTTTCCCGTTTTTGCCTACAACTTCAAGTTGATTTTTTCAGACTTGCTAAATGCTACATATGTATCATTCAATTTATTTCATCACTGGCATGAAAAACGTCTGGGTTTTAAGTCATGTTAAGTCTGTATCCCCCTTTAAACTTACAGTCAAATTTCTCGTCTATATCATGACCTGATTTTCTATTGGTTCGCTAGGACAAACCCTCCGAACATCCCTCTATCTTAATTGTCTAGATTTGGTAGAAATTGTGATGTTTTTAAGCTTCTATATATAATGATTCCTAAGATAAAAAATATTTCACTGCCTGACGAGGTGCTAATTAGATATTACCGAATCACAAATTATTGCAGTAAACAATGTTTTTATCATAAATTTATAATAAAAATATTACCATATATAATGCTCTTCTAAGTATCGAGCACTCTTAAAAAAGTAAATCAGTAGACTGCCAAAATATTAGTTTGTAGTATTTCTAATATATATATATATATATATATATATAAACATGCGGTGTAGATATAGAAAAATCTGAAGGTGTCTCCTGTACATTAAATGATAAGATAACTCTCTCTGAGAGCTCTAAATATACATGTATATAAATACATAAAACACCTATAATTCAACTACTTACAACAACTGGTATTCCCAAGTGGATATCCATTTCTGCACTAACTAGTTTCACCTTTGCTTAACTTTGTATGAGAACCGATGTTCAACATGATATGCCCATAATCCTACATATGCACTAGATATATTGAAATATTTGTGAAATTGCCTATAGATATATGTACACCCCCTCACACACACACACACACACACACACACACACACGCACATATATATATATATATATATATATATATATATATATATATATAATAAAATGGTTTTCAGGCATGCTATATTTATGGGTTTAAGATGCTTAATATCAAGTATTAAATGTATGTAAATATTCAGGTGGACATTGATGCCAAAACCAAGAAGCGACAGCCTGTTTCACTGTTTCATGTTAAACGCACTTTTCAGGTCATGACAACTCTCTACTAATTTATATATATATATATATATATATATATATATATATATATATATATACTAGCTATATAGCCCGGCGTTGCTCGGGTGTAATGAAAGCTTTAAAACTAATTCATTGTCCTGCAGCTCACAATCTTTGGACGTTGCCACGAATGACTAAAAAGCAATAGTTCTTTCCAGTTAAAGCGAAAGCGTAGACTGAAAGAAAAGTGAATGGACGTAAGTAAAATTTCGATTTACTTGTATCGATATCAAATAATTTTTTTTCGTCATGAACTGAATTTTGAAGGCAACAATAAATCCTTTGAGTAAATGGTATCAGGGCTGAGACTAAGAACTACACTTATACCTACTTAGAGCCAAACCCGAAGCAAAAACTAAAATAAAAGGGCTGAAAACATCCAGACATACAGGCAGATAAACAGTCACACACACACAAACATCTTGCCTTTTATATATATATGTATATATATATATATATATATTATCGATTTTCTGCACTATTGTAAGAACTGCAACCTTGAAACTTCTTAATAACGTTTCTTATGTCTTTGTCTATGAGTGTATCAAATTTGATTAGAGTCGGACCACTCCTTCTATAAAACGATTTTTCCGACTATTGATTTTCGATATTTATCGGGGGTACCTCGACAAAAAATCTAGCTAAGAACACTCGCAGACGCTTAACGGACACACACACACACTCACACACACACACACACACACACACACACACACACACACACACACACACACAGAGACAAAGTTTCATTTACAAATAAGTTTATATATATATATATATATATATATATATATTAATAATAATATGCATATATGTATGTATTATATATAATAATAAATACACACACACACACACATATATATATACATATATATATTGATATACATATTATTCTACGTCTTTGGCGCATCTCGACTTAATATATATGATACGAATATATATATATATATATATATATATATATTTAATACAGTTTTGTTCATACATTGAGCACTGTTTTAATAACACCTGAATGATAATACTATAGATATGTGCGCCCTCATATGTATATTTATTAATTTACGTCACTATATATATGAATATTTTTTGCGTGTAATGTATTTTCGTATATATTAAATTACTTATAAGTAAAAAATGGGAAAATAACTTTAAGAAGAAACATACGTATTACATCAAGTGTCTACTGGTTATTACAGGTATTTTTACGCAGTTAATAGCTTCGAGGCTTTTATATGATTTCTCCGATTACTTTTATCCGGCAACAGGCCAAACAGCGAATGAGTTCGAAGATTGTTTTGCACTAACGCCAAGGAAAATTTGCTTACATGCCTAAAAAATAACTAATAAAAATGCTCTTATTTACCTGGTCTCGAGCACTGACCAGTGGGGGCAAATCTTAAAGCCTCCAAAATGAAGATGCTCTGCATTAACTAGCATAGAGAAACATTTTTACCTACCATCAGTATGGACGGCTTTTGTCTCCTAGAAAGCAACACAGTGCATCTCCTTGGCCTCACTTTCTCAACTGACCTCAAATAGAACGACTACATTGAACCTAAAGCTACTTCTACTGCAAGAAAGTTTGGGTCACTGTGCCAGGCCAGGAGGTTTTTCTCGTCACTATCCATTTTGCACATTTATAAATCTACTACTCGTCCGTGCATTAAATTATGTTGCTATTAATTTTGAGTTTCTCGAATAAATCCAAAGTATCTACAATGTAATCATCCTGACTTGGCAGCCCACCTTCAGTTACTTTCTCATTGAAATGATGTGGCTTCCCTCTGTCTTTTCTAGAACTATTTTTATGGCAACTGTTCTGACGAGCTTCTTCCTCTGGTCCCCCGTCCACATCTATTTACGCGTGCCACTAGATTGTCATTAAGTTCCCACCTATTTACCATTGAAATAGTTAAATGTAACTCCCTCTTATACTCTAATGATTTTTTTTCTTTGCACTTCCGTTTGGAGAACTCCCTCTATTTGCTTGCTTCTCTGATAGCTACAATATTTAAAAGTTCAAATGCAACGCTACTTACATTCTACTATTTCTTTGACTTTCTTTTTTCTTTTATCTCTTATCTTTTTTCGACATCTATTGTACCTTTTTTTTCCACTGTAACCCTCCACGCACCAGTGGCGGTCCTGTATTGCTTTGGTGAAACGGTTATATATATATATATATATATATATATATATATATATATATATATATATACCTAACTTAATTAAGAAACACTTCATATCGTCTTTAATGCAATGATTATGCAAAGACACTTCTTGCAGTTCTTGTTCCAGAAAATAAGAGTCTATTACGGAATATTTACTTTTAGATGCTTTCAGTATACCTCGTCAATGATGAAATAGTTTGACACCTTACAAATTACGATTCTCATATTTCGAATTAGCTAATAGATTTAAACTTGTCTACACCCACGCCAAACACTCACACGCAAATGCATATACAAACAGGTTTAATATTCATAGTATTTGGACTGTTCTCTTCATCTTTGTTGCCATATTCCCGATGTTTCGGCTGGTGTACGCTCCGACATTCTTCAAGTGATTTGAAATTTGAACCGAACCATTTATTTTGATCGCTGGAGTAGATTGGTACAGTGAATAAAAGCGTTGGTTGGATCCAGTGACTTGACCTAAAGAGTTGTAAGTTCAATACGTAGTGATGAACAAATAACTAAGAGAGTTGAATTGAATAAAAATAAATAAGACATCCGCAAGTGGCATGACCCATGAAAGGAGAACAATCTACCCCAGAGAATGAAATAAAAGGTTCAGTTCTGAATTCCTTTTTAAAGAAGGTTGGAGCGTACAACGGCAGAAACATTGTGAATATGGCAAGATAGATGAGGATAACAATCCAAACAATGTAAAAATTACAATATCTCGTATGAGAAGTATAGGTAAAAGTTAAACATATATGAAAGGTTATCTTAATAGGTGAAAGTGATAGTCATTACGCAGTGCTGATTTCTATGTCCACAGTATATATATATATATATATATATATATATATATATATATATATATATATACGAAAGATATACTTACGATATTGAGTACTCTTACTCCGTAAATAGAGCAATTTCTTTGTTTTTTTTTAAATATTGCTCGCTTACTTTTTGCCAGACTTTAAATTCTGGCACTTTTTGCCAGACATTTAATCCTGGAACTTTGTGTTCTCGACATGTTTTGATTGACCTTTCAACCACCTGATGAACATTCATGAACGTTTTCATATTTCAAACTTTGATAAACCAGTGACATCTTCGCTTTTGTCTATAAACATTTTTAATCATTTTTTAATATATGGATTCTCTATCAATGAGATAGTGCATTGGTAATTTACAGACTCAATAAGGCATTTATTATTTAATGGACATTTTTTTCTACAATTACAAAACCTTTCTTTATTCTCATTTATTTTTATGTTATTAGTTTTATCATTTTCTTTTGTTCCTGGTATGAATATTTGTTTAGTATTTTTTATTATGTTTGTATGATATTTTCCAAATTATGATTATATTGATAAGATTAGAAAACTTATAGAATGTTTAAGAGCCTAAATTTAAAATTAACTATTAGCACAAAAATAAAAAAAGCAAATTTCCTAGATATAGCTTTAGACCTAATGAACAATACAGACGGACCCTATAGAAAACTTAAAAGCAATCCTCTATATATAAACCCTAAGTCAAAACATCCTTTTTCTATAGTTAAACAAATATCCTTATCCACTAAAAAGAGAATAAATAGAAATTCCACAAGCAAAATAATATTCTACGAAAACAGCAAACTTTATAATAAATCTTTGAAAGAAGGTGGCTATAAATGCCCCGATATTAAATATAAAAATAACGCTAAAAGAATAAATAATAAAATAAATTGTAGTAGAAAAATCTTTTGGTATACACTCCTTTCAACGGTAAAAGTAATTTAGGATAAAACTTTCTCCAAGTAATCGAAAAAATACTTCACACAAAATAATAGATTTAGCAAAGTTTTCAATAAAAACACCTTAGGATAATTTTGTAATGATAAATTATTTCATCAAGAGAGAACCCATATATTAAAACATTTTGCATAGGTAGCCAAAAATTAAATTTAAACTAAAGTGGTGCCAGGGATTTTAGTCCGTTAAGAATAACAATTGCAGAAATCAGACCTCTTTAGCATTGCTGGCATTAAAAGAAAACTAATAACCACCGCCCACGGTAAAATGGAAATATTTTAACAATAAATACGAAAGAGTAGGTCTTTAAACGACCCATGCTCTTCGTGCTTACATAAAAAATTATATATTATCAGAATTATAATAAATAATGTCTTACTTAATTTTAGAAATGACATGACTGTTCTGGAGAAACAGTTTAAGCTTCATACTAGAAAATAATTAACATTTTGAACAAATAAAGAAATATAAAAATTAATATACTTAACAAAAATTGATAAAATAACGAATTAAAATAACTGTACATCAAAAAATTAAACTTACCATGGCTTTTTTCAAACACAAATAATTTTGCAAAAGAGTTAAAAAACAAAAAAAGTAACTGAAAGGTGGTGCGAATAAAAATAAAAATAGATAGTAGTAGTCGCATATATAACAAAAATGAAGATAGCGATAAACTTAATATCCTTTTAGCACGGACAAATTAAGAAAAATGAATTCACAGTTAAAATATGATTACGAAACATGGAAAATTCAGTGCCGCAAAAAAGTTGAATCAATTATATTACAATATATATATATATATATATAATAAATTATCTGTTTGGACATTATTTTTGATTGATACTCGTATTGAAGTGGATATTCTGTTTTATAATCGAAGATTATCCACATAGGAGAAGCCACCAATTGATCTGACGCGTCTTAGACCTCTCGACCACCTATGACCAACAATCTAAACGGAGTCAAATAAAGCCTATATAACACAATTTTCAATTTATGCAATGTAGATAGGGATCGCTAGTTGAAATCCTGCCGAATAACACACATTTTCGTAACAAAAGCTTATCGTAAATAATTAGGCCGGTAGAAATAAATATATATATATACTGTTTGATTATAAATCAGAACATCTACTTAAATACGAGTACCGATCAAAAATAATGTCCAACAAATAATTACAAATTGTCGGTTGTTTATAATCATTTCGTTAATCTTCGTTAATTTGCGTTACATGTTTACACCCCCCACATATATATATATATATATATATATATATAGGTCTCAGTCCGTAAAAGGTGACGATAAACCAACAAGATTACCTTAATACAAAATATTAATTGGTAAATCCATATAGAGAGCTCGATGAGTGTTAACCAGAGCGATATGAGGTTTATAAAGGAAAACTCAACACGTCATATTAGTTATAAACTATAGCACATTTCAATGAGTTTACTTAGCTCATATCATCAGACCTTACAATATTTCCTCCCTCCTGTACAAAACTTCTGACGGAAAGAATCTTTTCTTAAAATGAAGAGAGGGATAATAATAATAATAATAATAATAATAATAATAATAATAATAATAATAATAATAAAATTTATAACTAATATGATGTGTTTAGTTTTCCTTTATAAACCTTATATATATATATATATATATATATATATATATATATATATATATAATGGTAATAGTCAAATAACGCTTGGAGTAGGAAGAAACCTTGATTAATAATTTGATAATGTGTCCGAACCTATTTCTAGTCCATGGAGAAACACGTACGTAATTCGATTCAGTCTTAAACGCTTTTCTAATTGTATTTGTGCAGACCCTACTTGTAAACCTCCAAATCAAAGACTGCACCTTATTAACCAGTCATGATTTTCAAATATTCAAATATGACTTTATTTGCTGTAAGAGATTGAAAGGACACATATTTCGGAGAATGGGGAAGAATTGTGTAGCAATGACAGCATACGACAACTGGCAAAGTTCGAATACCTGAGCATACGTTTGTTATTTGTTTTCTCAGTTTCCGGTAATTTCAAAAGTCTCGCTGCATAAGACTGGGAGCGCCGCCTTGCTAGTAGGCACATGATTATCTTGGTATTAGGTAAGTTACTGCTTTTCCATTGTTTTCATTCTGCTTTATCTTTTTGGGTCAAAGTGATAAACACACGCTTCATCCTGTGTAATTATTCTAGCCTAATAATTCACGAGAGATATCGATGCTGGATGTCTTGATGGAATGTGTGAGAAAACGTGGATCTTGTCACAATGACATTTCTTGGCATCATCCACACGTCTATTGTCTGTGGTATGTTGGCTTGTTGAAATTAAAATCTGAATATGGCTTTTTATTCCACAAGTTCGAAAGATACACATTACTGCTGATTGACACTTAATCTTACAAGCCTCTTGTAAAGCGAAGAGTATTTTGGGGGTCTATGCAGGTTTTACATATCTTTGCACGCTCAGTAAAAGTGTGCAAAAACAAATATTTATAAGACACCTCATATTATATTGAGACATTTTATAATCCTGACGCTTTTGATTACGCGACACACACACAAATACACTATCTCCCTTTCACTCGTTCCACTATGCAATGATCGGGTGCTTAAAATGAACAGTTCATTATAAGCACCTGATGATTGCATAGTGCACGAAACTCTGAGGTGCTTATAATGAACTGTTCATTTTAAGCACCCGGTCATTGCATAGTGGATCGAGTAAAAGGGAGATATTCAGGCATACTGGGGAAATATGTGGGGATGCCCACCACTTGCGTTAGAGATTGGGTGATTGCAAAAGTTCAGGGTGTAGACACCAGCAAAATCAGTGGCAGAGTTTTTAGGCCGCTTGGAATGGTTAGCATTAAATTCACCGAACACAAATATGTCAACGAAGAATTGAGAGGCAATGGCCTTATCTATATTATCAGAGATACTGTCCAACAAGAATCAGTCGTTAGAGAAAAGAGAGCAGTACAGAAAGAAAAGATAGTTAACTGAGCGAGACAGGGACACATGTATGAATGGTCAGAAGATTCGAGACTTGAACTTCCAAGCCACGCAGGTAGATGCTGGAGTCCTTCCTAAAGAGAGAAAGGTAATCTGAGATCGAGAAATATGAGGAGGCGATTATAGCCCTGTTATATTACATCAGAAACTGTTTTATTGACACTAGAAATATATCTATGTATGTGTGTGTATATCCATTCTTTTTACTCTGAAATCTTAGACATATCTTCGATTTATGTAACACCGGACTTTACCGAGACGACGGACTGATAATCCTCCGCTAAACTAATCCACAAGAACAAATAAACTCAGTAAGGATCTAATAAAACTTTTCAAAGACCATGATCTGAACATTACCACCATAACTAACGCTAAAGCTTACCTTCGACTTGAACAATGGTCTGTACAAACCGTACACTAAGGACGCAAATATCCAACAACCTACACAAATCCATCCAATTTCGTTTAAGTACCAACTCTAGCAATAAGGAAATTTTTGATAATTCTAAAATTAAACCTTAATACTTTAGAAAAAGTAAACTCAACATTAATATAGAATACTCTGTTAAAAACAAGGTAGGCAGACATAAGCAGAAATCAAGTGATCATAACATTATTTGGTTTAGCCCACCCTACAGTAGTAATATACAAATTAATATTGCAAAACTTTTCTCAAACTAAATAAACAAGCATTTCTATTATTCACCCAAACTAAAAAAAATCTCCAACAAAAAAATAATGTTAAGTTATAGTTACGTTAAAAACATAGATAAATATATTTCGCAACATAATTATATGATACCAAATGAATACTTGATCCACCTAAATAACATCAGTCAGCCTACTACTAACAACAACGATTCTTCAAAAAAATAATTGCAACTTCCAAAAAAATAAAACCTGCCCATTGAATGGCCAGGTAATTAGTCCGAAATCTAAATTCGTAAACAAATATGGTTCTCTGCAATTTAGATTTTGCAGATGAATTATTTTATGGACGATGTAACTAGAATTTTTTGTAGTAGATTATAAATTTAATTTTCTGCTTAATTTAGTCGGTGTTGTATAATTTCGGATGATGTTGCGAAGTGAATATTCATCCTATTTATAATTACTGTGCATTTGTTTTTTGTTGAAAATCTTAATTTTATTGTTTTCCTTCACGTTTTTGTAGTTGCCATTGGTTACGTTACTAAGGAAAATTCTTATATGGTAGTCAATTAAATAACTTGGAAAAAGGTTGTTAACAAGCGTTTGTTTCAAATTGTGGAGTTCTTTGAAGAAAATCGGAGAAGATGAATTCTTTTACATTCTTGTGAGGAAATTTTTAATAACAGCAATTTTGTTAATTTACGTCAAAATCTAAACTGCAGAGAAACAGTGCCATTTACGAAATTATATGTACTTTGAAGAACTGTGTTTCTCAACAATCCAAATTTGTAAACAATTTTATTGGCCACATTACAACAAAATTGACGAGAAGATTGACATTGCACCTTTCCGCTGTCATTTAAGCACACATGGAGGTCTACCAGGAAATATCCGTGATATGTTTGTTTACAATAAATACATAATAACATCATCCACATGCAAAAGAAGATTTTAAAATAGTGGAAGCGTTGCTAATAAAAGAGAGAAATCCTACATTTAATAATGTCTATTATGAACACGGTAACAATGTGCTTACTATGTTCGGAATATAACATGCACATAAACTTCACACATCCTTAATTACAAGTAAAACAAAATTCACTTTTGATAATAGCTAAAAGTATAGCCAAAAGCGCTTGAAAATACAAAACCTTTCGACAATTCTTATATAATTTGAGTTCTGAAAAAAATGAGAATACATGAAAAATTATCTAAAAAACTATGATAATATCTTATCTGTCAGTTACAATGAAACACACACACATATATATATATATATATATATATATATATATATATATATATATATATATCATCCGCATAATAGCCTGTTTTGGTGTATCACAGCTCATCAGTGCAGTTAGATTAAAAGTTCTCTTCAAGTCAAGACTGAAACCCGACTGATTTGCTAGCAGTCGGAGATGCAATCACAAAGCTAGTGAACGGATATTTCAAAGCGTGTAATGTTTTTACAGAATGTAAATACGCCAAAAGTCAAGAGTTTTCAATCCCCTAACCAAATTGAGCTCGTTCAACACGATATATATATATATATATATATATATATATATATATATATATATCAGTATGCAGTGTGGGTATAGAAGAATCCAAAAGAAGTATCCTGTACATACAGTGGTAAGATAACTCTCTAAGAGAGCTCTAAGCATATATGCATATAAATACATATAGAGCAAATATAAGAAAAATTAAGACAGACACGTTATTTCATGGTGAATCGGAAGTATAGGTCTATTTCAGACAAACCATCGTCAGCTTCCATCTATACTGCCGAAATAATGTGTCTTATTTTTCTTATATATATATATATATATATATATATATATATATATATATGAACTGGCAGAGAATAAAATATTTTTCTTATTCCCCAAATTTAAACGAAGCGATTATTTCGTTGATTTACATTTTGCGCATATGTATGTACATATCACTAGTTTCCCTAGTTTCAAAATCAGTGATGTATAAACAATACACAGACCTCAAATAGCTACAAACTTTAACTTCTTTAGCATTAAAACTACCCTGTACTCTCCCATAAATGCAGTCATTATGGATTTTACAAGCCGTCTAAATTTTGCCTGCGGACTGGTGGCAAGAAGCCCATTAACTGATGCAAATTATATGATGACAGTTCTGTCAGGTGAACCTATTTTCAATCGAATTGATTTGTTGAGCGTTTGCTGATCAGAGCAACAAAGTGAAATCTTATTTATGGTTGAAACAATTCCAATACGACCAAAGTTTATACTGCCATCGTCGTAGAAATGTTTTTTGTAAATATATAGCCGGGGTTTAGTGATATGGTAGATAAATAGAGGCAAAATACCAAATGATAGGACACAGTAATTCCCAGAATAACGTCTTCACCAGGTTGTTTTTCAACACATTGGCCAGGTGAAGTCACGCCTTATTAACTATGCACACATAGACTGAAGGTCTTCTTATTCGGAGAAAGCTAGACTCGTCGAACCAAACAATTTATTTCATTGACACCATGTCCACTTTCGAGGCTCGTGTACGAGTTAAGACGCTGCTTTCAGTACAAGTGGACATATGTTCTCTAAAATGCATGCGACTAGGACACCATATGGGCATCAATGATCGATGTACTGTCTGTTGCGACATATGTTTTCTTCACATTGTTGAAATTATCTGCAATTTGTGCCATGCTATGTGCTTTGTTGACTTGTTTTTAGCTAGAAATGATACGTTCTCTTCATGTTCAAGAAATCTTAGTGAATCTTTCATTGCCGGATCAATGTCAATACGTACTCAACACAGTACAATAAGCTTAACCATCTCAGAAATAAACTTCACACATCTTTAATTACAAGTAAAAATAATTCATTCACTGATATTTTCTTCTGGCTGTAAAATGTTCTTTATCAGATATATTTCAAACTTTCTTCATTTAATACATTAGAATAAAGGAGTCGATGACAGTGTGTTGATTGCTGACACCGGCATGCGCAGTTGTTACGAGATAACAGATGTTATTCTTTCCACATTCTTGCTCATGACTTGATTCATGAGTGAATAACTGTTTACTTATGGATATAATAGTAGAAAACTGTATTTAACTCACCTACGCGTTTCGTCCTGTGATGGACTTTATCAAGGCAAAAGACTAAATGAGCTTTATTCCAAATTACGTATCTATAAACAAACAATGTTGGCAACTATAAAAATGCTCACAAATCATCAAAAAGATTAACAGAATATTTTACTTTTAGAACTACTTCATGTGTAGTGTAATATCCCTAGATGTTGAAATGAAGGGAATTCAACCGTTTTCCTTGGACTTTTTATTATGTATGTTAGTCTGTTTCAGTATCATTTCCATAAGCAAAGTTGAGATTGGGAAAAAACCGGGCGCAAATTGATATTTTAGTGCTACTGGATAGCGGCGCTCTCCAGAATTATACTTCTGAATAAATTGCTTAGTCTTTTTATTAGTGTGGCAATTTTTAAATCGAAATTGTGGTCCTATTTTTATGTGAATCTCTAATGCATTTGTTAGATTATTATTAGTAATGTCTCTTTTGTGTTCATATATATATATATATATATATATATATATATATATATATATATATATATTGAATTTTTATACGAAACTAAATCGGCATTTTTTTAAATTGACACAGTCCACTCGTAAAAATTGACGAAAAATTATTTTGGAATATTTTTTATGAATTAGAATTTATTCAATTTTTTTCAAGCAATGCCATTTGCTAAAGTCTAAAAATATTGATATTCTATCATTGTATAACTGCAACAATGTTAACTTGATCTTTGATATCATTAAGAGTTATGTGTACTTATTTTTATTTACTAATCTGCATTTAAGTCATTGATAACTGCATACGATTACAAATTGAGAAAGAGGATAAAAATCAACATTTTATTTCTATTTGTTTACAATATCATTTTTTCTGTTCCATGGAAAAGGTTGATGCCGTAGTCGTTTAATTCAACCGTAAATCATTAAAAGATATGTATTTCCTTTGCAAGGCGCTAATTTGGCCACTTATGTTTGTCGAGAACGAAGACAGAATTTTAAGTATTGATTTTTTAAATTTGTAATTCACATTTTTTACAAGACACGTGATTTGAGTTGGCGACACCTACATATCGTATAGATAGATAACTAGCCTATATAGATAATAAATAGATAAATTGTCTATATAGATAGATAACTAAACAATATAGATAACTGAGTTGATATTCTCCAGGTGACTTTACCTATTGGAGAGTCGATCGTAAATAATTAAATGTATCTCACTGGAAATCTATAATTTGATGCGATATCGCAAAATCAGATTTCACCAAACGTATCCCTTTATATAAGCAAGGCGATTAAACTCACAAAGAGACAGGCGATTATTGAGGGTAAAGGTCAATAGAGTAAGAGAAAGACATTACAGAGGAAAAAGTATAATATAAACGCAATTTAAGCAAAGAGAAAATGACGCTGCATTTAAATATTTGTAGATTGCTGTTGACAGGCGAGAAGTGAGAAGAAAGAAATCATAAGAATATAAATTATGGTTTCACTTAGCAACATTAAATAATGCAATCAAGCTCTAAATCTATTACTACGTATAAATTCATGAAGTCGAAATAACTAAGAGAAAGGTTCATCAAAATAATTGTCATGAAAATATTTGCAGATTAGGCACAGAGAAACTACATCATGTGAGTGGGAAAGTGATTGGAACCAAGGTATCTGCGCTGAAATTGAGAATATCATAGATTCGTCATTAGATTATCTCCAGTGTAGAGTCTCGAGATAAATAGCTGAAGCGTCACAGCAAATATGGCAACAATATTCATCTCATCAACGAATGGTAGATTCTAAAATTGCAAGACAGATTTTAGTGAAAGAAAATTATCTAGCACTACACTGAATTTCTTAGCAGCAGGTAAAACGAGTCTGATTCTGTCGTGGACCCGGTAAGAGGTCCAGTAAGAATAACACAGAACAACCAAAAAAAGAAGCAACGACTATATATTAAACACGGCAAAATACAACACTTGAAACTTTGTTAGTAGAACGATAATACGTTTAGTGAGTAATACTATAATTCGACCCCCGAACTGAGACTCGTAATGGTCGTTACGGTAGCAATGTCCATAGACGGCTGTCGGCTATATTCAAGGCGTTCTCCTCGGGCTATCTACTAGCTACTCCCAGGCTATCTCCTGGCTACTGACAAGCTACTCCCAAGCTACCTTCTCTCACCTCTTGTGAGGGGAGATGCATGTACTGGTTGGAAGAGTTCATTCCGTTGTGGGTGATGCTGCCATGACGGATTCGTAGGAATTAAAAGATGTAATGAGCTACTCTTCTTCCATGCAAAAAAGCTTTTCAAGTCTATTAAAATAGCAAATTTTAGTATCGGAGACGTTAAAATTCTACCAATTACCATCAGATTGAAGGATATTTTTAAATCAGCTGCTAATTTAAATTTATCAAACCTATCAAACTTACGATTAAGAAGAGAATTAATTATTACCAGCACAAAAAACAAGTCGATACTGATGACACGGGGAAGCTTAGTGATAAAAATAAGGAACAAACGATAGAGCCAGGAGGGAACCCGCATTAATGAAGAAAAACCAAGAAGATTGGCTATTCAAACACTCTTCATTTCGTTATTTGATAAGAAAGATTAATCGAATCAAGAATTCGATCAAAAGTGCCATAACCTTTTATCTTGTAATGACCAACGTGACAAATCCTGTCAAACGCCTTCGAGATTATATGAAGCAACGGCCGGAGCATCACCAGTCTAATCTGAAGATTGTGAGAATATTTCAGCAACAATCGCTAAAACATCAGTAGTTGACCTTGAGAAACGAAAGCCATATTGTTTGTCTGACGGAAAACATTCGAAATTGATTCAAGCCTCTAGTACTTTGCTAAAAGTAGGTAGCAGACTCAGTAGTTCAATAGTTTGAAGTATGAGATGATTCACTCGATTTAGTTAACAGTAATCCGAGAAGAGAATTTTCAACAAGCTGGAAAGCAAGAAACAGCAGGATATTTATTGCGGGCTTAGAGAGAACAGGAGCTCAGTGGGAAGACAATTGCAAGAATACCACCAAGTCTTTATTCTTTTTTATAATCATATCGCCCCAAGCAAGGCATTTTACTGTTACTGTTTTGCATGGGGTTACATAGAAGAAAAGTTATGAGAAAGAGTGACAGGTTATAGGGGGTGTCAAGAAGTGGGTAAGAAAGAGATAAGAATACTGATGAGAGTGGAGTGGACGGAGAAAGGAGCATGAGAGAGAGGATGCAGGTTAGTGAGATGACTATTGACTTTACATTTAAATTCTTGGAGATTATACCTGTCGGGAAAACAAGTAAATGGAAGGAAATCCCCCAGGCGGGAAGTGCGGGAAAAGAGGATGATGGAGTAGAATTTGCGTTTACAGTTACCTAGTTGCTAATCTTGTTGCTCGAGTAAATTTATATATAGTAGGCACCAGTGAGCTAAGTTCATTGGAGCAGAAGCCGTGAAAGTATTTGTAGAAGAGACACAGGAAAGACATATTGCGCCGGTGAGAAAGTGACTGTATTTAAGAGCCAAAGTTGGGATATATTACATTACAGATTCTCCGTTGGATTTTGTTAAGGACATCTAGGTGGATAGCAGGAGCACCCGACCAGACATGGTACCAGTATTTAATGCACGGGCGGGTTGTAGATTTATATATGTGCAGGATTGTTTCAGGCGGAAAAAACTTCCTGGCCCTACACAGAAAACCGACTTTCTTAGCAGCGGATTTAGCTATGGATTCTATATACATTAGATTTTATATACATTAGAGGGATCACGTTTGAAAAGACAACAGAAAACCATGGATGTAGTGATGTGCATATCACACGATAGAGACTCGGATCTAATGGGAAGGTTAAACAAGGATACTCCCGATGAGTGAAAAGTAGCATTGGAAGAGAATTTACGAGTAAAGCATTAGACTTTATCAGTAGAAGATAATTACACTTAAAACTAAGTGAAAAGCGAACAGTAAATGAGGACTTAACTCAATTAAATACTCTATTACAGAACCACTAGTAATCACGAGAAAGTCTATACGATGCTTCATGCTATCAACAAAAACTTGATCTCACTGAGAACACGCTTGCAATTATACAAGTGATCTCAAAGAGACTTCTGCTTTGATCAAATCTATCACGTTGGTATAGTATCATAAAAAGTGTTAATCAGAGGGATTATTGTGACTTCACCTGGTATTTACGAGATGGCACAAAAAAGTATTTCATCCAAGAAGAAATTTCAGTGCCACAATGTTTGATAGGAAGATTAAATAATTTATTCCAAAGAAAATCTTCAACTGAATTCCAATTACTCTACTAGTAACAGAAAGAAAGACGTGTGAATAGAGCTGTGATGCTCAACAAGATCCGGGAAACAGGCAAATCAGAATTAAGCAAAGAAATATTTTGATGAAAATCATTATGGAAACGAGTAGTGAAAACTACTATTTGACTGGTAGGTTAAGCAGCTGAAATATTGTGGACCTGAATTGCAGCAACTTTAGTGATTAAGCACAAAGATATTTGCTGATGAATATAGTAAGAAAGCCAATAGTAATATACTGTTTAATATGCTACATCCGTGAGAAGTCAAGCGAGAAGGATAATAGATAACTGACAAAGTGTAATAAGGTAACTCCAAAGCACAAGTCAGAACGATCTCGAAACTTTAGAGCCGATTCCACTTTTGTTGAAAGATTTTCCTGGATTTAAACACCAAGGCCTTACTTATGTATAATACGACCCCTTCAACAAAAAGTAAGATAGCTGGGAACATATTACACCCTGTTACAGGTAGAAGTGTTTGAATTATTTTTTAGGTGCTAAGATATCTGGAAAACTTTCCAAAAGAAAAGATTCTTTAATCCAGAATTTGTACAAAAAAAAAGGTTAATGGAGCATTACTGTTTTTTTGTTCGTTTGCTTTTGTTCATTTGTTTATTGATTTACTTTTTAATACTGTTAAATGTAATTGTAAACAGAGGAATTTTAAAGTGAAATAGTGAAAATACTTTTCTCTTGTCCATCGTCTAAGGCAATAGAAAACGACCGGAAGGTGATTAAGACTAAAACATGTAGCCTCAAACTTGCCAACAGGAAGTTCACTATGTGCGGCATGGTAATGCATATTCCTTGAAAAGAGAGCATAACACTGTCTTTACTAAGAGTTATATATAATTAAGATATTTTGTTATTTTGCTTAAATCAACAATCATTGTCTTATAACGATATTTTAAACGGATAAATATATTAGACGTAAAGGATCGCATACATTGTCTGATCACTGACAACCATTGTCGATGGAAAAATAATACATGTAACCAGATAATATAGACGAATACGGTTTTGCTTCGAGCAAAACAAATGAGAATTTAAGGTGACATTTTGAGAGGCTTAAATTTTCCGCCGCTGATGAATTATGCCACTGAGTATTAACAGATGTTTTTATACACAACAGTCAGGTTTCTGAAAGTTTTACACCGTATTTTACTTTAGCTTTGTTCTTTGATTTTATAACGATTTTGAACTTATTTTGCCGATTTTAGCTGCAGTTTTTGGCCTCAAGAATCGATTCAAGTGTCATTGATGATACCAAGCGTAAGAAAAAATGTCTGTTCAAGACAAGGTTGAAGTAATGAAAAACCTAGAACGTGTATATGCGTCATATATGAAATACTGAAAAATTGATAGTGTTCAGATATAACGAACCAAAAAGACAAGGCTTTTCTAATGATAGGAATTGTAAAAATCAAACCTATGAAAGACGTTGCAAGCACATAACGGAAAAGCGGTGTAATAAGGGAGGAAGATAAATTTTTTGAACTATCATTTTATAATTTAATCTCACGTGTTCATGACTGATTACCCATAATATTCCGCCTTCAATATTTAAAAATGCAGGATGCGAGGGGAAAATTGTTGTCATTTTATGTTTTTAATGCTCGTTGTTTTTTCTTGATTTTGTTGACTGCACAGCACAGTAGAGTCCGTAAAAAAAAGAGCGCTATGATGTGATACTGCAGTGCGGCTGGCCCTCAATTCGCCCGGCGGCAACCAGTTGTGACCCCTCAGCCTGGCTGGCTGTCTGTCTAATGTGACACTCGTTCTCGCTGACGGTCGTGACGATCCCAGTTGTGACACTGCCACCCGGTCGCACGGTTGGTCCGGTCGCAGTCGCTGGTCGCAGTCGCTGGTCGGGACGATCCCGTCCGATGGTGTCGCCACAAAAGCTGGACTACAGGACGTCTTTTGCAACAACGGACCACTGTCCCACGTTGAGATTAGATCCCAGAAGTCTCGTCGTGCAATTTCAATAGTCGTCCCTTTCAGCCAGTCCAGACACTGGTGTACACTTGTAGGTTGAAAAAAAATAAACACAGCACCAAAAAAAAAAAAAAAAAATTAATAAAATAAATGAACGAAGTCGAACACGCCTGAACAGCCACGTTATTTAAATAACGGAAAAAAAAACAACGTCTGTTTTTTCCCGAGAATACAGTTGTCGAAAATGATATACAATCGTCGGAAATGATATACAGTTGTTTAAAATGCTGGTTGTAACGGAGAGAGAATGTTCGCCAAAAGAATCAAAGCTTCTAATCGTTAATTGAAATGTTTACTCTAAATTTCGTTAGCGTTGAAATGTACTTCTAAAACAGCAAAGTTCTTTCGGGTTCTTGACGGAATCTGACGGAATGTGCCGAATCGGAGAGGCCGCTTGCGGAGTGTGTGTGGGTGCTGACGGCGGTGGCACTCTGCCGAAAATCGGAGCTAATTAGCTCTCCAACTGAATTTTTCGTGTCGAGCATCTATTTTTATAACCAATTTCGATCCTCTCTGGGGATCCGGCCGGCCCACAGTCTTCGGCCAATGAAAATCGGTCTTCGCCCACTCGATTTGCGGATGTCTTTAGTTCAATGAATGAGATTTTGCCAACTCACATCGGAGCTTGTTTCTATTTTAGATTCGCACAGACCCGATGTACTCACCAGCGGCCCTGACTGTGGGTGACTTTATCAAATCACTCTGACACTTGTTTTGTCTACGCGTTTTCAGATTAACGGAATACATTTCAAATCTAAGAGAAATCCATATTGAACATAAAAGAGGCGAAAATCATGAAAGACGAGAAATTTATATTTATCCAAAATAACTTTATTTTATGTTTCGTGCTTTTTGAAGTACTTGATGGTACTAAAATTATTATTTTTTCCCTAAGCTCACATCGCGTGACGCAATAAAATACTAATAATACCACCAATATCAATTTCTCTCTCCGTTGTTTTAAACCAACCAAAGGAAAGTATCCCCGCGGGAGAAGGGAAAGCATCACCGCGTGAGATAGTGTCACAATGATACTATGTACTGGAACGTCTGGAAATCTGGAACGGCCAGAACGGCATGCTGTACTGCTTGCCATTTGCAATACGAATGACACTAAGACGAACATTTCTGAATTTTTAGGCGTCAATCTTAGGACAAAGAAGAAGATGCAGCGTTCCCAAAAGATGTACCGAAATTGATGAAAATCAAATATCCAGACAAAATTAAGGTGTTTGGAGTGATCACTACTGATAGCAACGTTAGGCCTATTATTATTCTTCTCACAGTGCTTCAGATTAAATCTCGAGGCCTTTATCAAGTGCTCTCTGGAGGTAGTGCTGTCCTGAGTCAAGAGGTCGCTGCTGGAAACAAGACTTTGCACCTTGTCACATAATCAGAAGAACCCAGTCATGGACACCAGACAATTTCTGCAACCACATCAGCTCTGACCACCTAAATTCCCAGACTGAAACCCTCTGTGGTCCAGTTGAGCGAGAGACCAACAAAACTTCTTGTAACACTTGTAACAGATGAACTGAAGGTAAATATTATAGCGGTCTTCACCAGCTTAAGCAAGGAGACCGTCAGGAAAAGTTATAGAAGATTTAGAAATCGTCTAAAGGCCGTGGTTAAACCCAATAGCAATTTTATTAAATAAATCTACTTTTTAGTATTTCGTTTCCGTATTTGATAGTCTTACTAATTAGAATTCAAGTTGACTGAAATTAAATTTTCCATTGATCAACACAAAATGCCCAGTACTTTGAAAGTGTTAAATTCATTTTTTTGTCACACAAATAAAGATTATGACAAACAACCGTTTACCTTTCAGATAAATAAGCATTTAAGAACTCAGGTCAAGCTAATCATTTTGTAGAACCAGTTTTTACTGTAATTAAAGATACAATTTTTGGGGACATTTCTCTATTAGCATTCCAGGTAGAGAGAAATATTTGCAAATTCTAGATATAGCTCAAGCTCTGTTAGAGTGATGGGATTGTCAAGTCTTACAACAGAATGTCAATTACATTTGTCTGACCTTTAAATGGTCTATTCAGGTACATTAATATGCTTTGATATAAAACATTTAATTGTAGCTGTGATTGTATGTTTAAAGTTTAAAATCAATATCCTGCTGGGAGGTTAACTAGTCTCAAGTCTTTTTCAAACATATTTTTTTCGAGGATTACACAGCAGTTTCGCATTAACTTGACCAGCTTTCCTATGCCTGATGGAGAAAAGCGTCCCCAGGGCATGAAATTGTCACTACCATGTTTCATAGTGGGAATGTTATACCCAAGGAGTAATACAGTATTAGGTTTCCGTCTCACGTAAAGTTTTTTTCAAAAATGTTCACTTCTGGTCTCTTATGACTAGAGAACCTTCTCCCATATGTTTACTGAATCTCAAAAAAAATTGGGGGGAAATTGCAAACTGAAAATGTCATATAGTTTTCTTTTAGCAACGGCTTTCTTCTTGCCACACTTTCATCAAGGCTAAATTTGTGCAGTGAATGACTGTTTTTCTGTGAATGGGTTCTCTCAGCTGCAGACTTACCTTGTTGGTTGCTTCTCTGAATAACGCTCTTTTTGCCAGGCTTATCAGCTTAGGTAGGCGGCCACGTCTTGGTAGGTTGTTTCATACAGTTTTAATTTTAGGATAATGAATCTAAGAGTTCAACAGACGAGATATATTTTATAACCTAACACTTATTTATACTTTTAAACAACGCCATCTCTCTCGCCTATCTTCTGAGCTTCTTCGACTCCATAATGTAGAACTGGTATATTTAACTTTCGAGTGCATAATCAAGGATTGTATCTCTTTTGTTTTCCATTTTCTCCTTTACTAAAAAATCATTATAATCAGCTGGTACCAGGTGAATTTACTGATCATATGACTTTTCAAGACAATTGGTTGCAATGCCTTTCATTTCGGAATTTCAGTAAAGCTGAATATATATATATATATATATATATATATATATATATATATATATATATATATATATGCACTCAGCACTTTTCAGATTTGATTTTTTAATATTTTTGGAAATCACGTAACAATCCTCGATTTCAGACATATGCACTATTTGGGGTTGGGTTTAATACTGATGCAAGTCACTATATATATATATATATATATATATATATATATATATATATGCATACGTATATATAAATGTGTGTGCGTGCGTTCGTGTGTGCATACAAGCGGCACACACACACACACATACACACATTGGAGAGTCGGACCACGGTGGAGGAAGGCAGATGAATAAGATTTTGCTGATTTTTCATGAAAAGTAATGTTTTATCTACAAAAATTAGTAAGAAACATGTCACTGAAAATATTGGCCATCAATAGTCATTACGTTTTACATCATTCTGGCATCATGTGAATTCCAGGTTGAAAAAACAACGTTTTGAGACGAACCACGAGGTGACCCATTTTTGTCATTTTCATAAGAATGAAAGTTCTGCTCAACCAGGCTATGTGCCATCGATCAGAAAAAGTGATAATCGAACGAGGCAATATCTGGTAAATACGACGGGTGGGGTAGGAATTACCATTCAAACGTTTTTCATGTTGCAAAATTACTTTGTCCAGTCTCTGCTTGAATAACGCCGTTTTTTACTTCAATGCTAGGCTTAGACACATCATTTGTTGTCGATAGCGATCTTCCGTGAATAGTTTTGGTCAGTTTGATAAACTACACCCAACTGATCCCACTAAATGCAGAGCAGATGCTTCCAACCATGAATATTCGGTTTTACCGCCAATGTTGATGCATGGCTGAGCTTACCCTGCGATCTCCTACGCTTAAGGCTATTGTAGTGTATTCACTTTTCACGATACTATGGAAAAACTTTCTTTTTCTGCCGTTGAAGCAGCTGTTCACACGTGACAAGACGCCATTTGACGTCTCTCCTATTCAAATTGCACGTCACCTAATGTCCTTGATTTTAAACGTTTCAAAACTTTTATGTGATCAACCATTAATGATTCTGCAAGTGCAGCTTGTATGTGACATGACTCTGTGTGTGTGTGTGTGTGTGTGTGTGTGTGTGTGTGTGTGTGTGTGTGTGTGTGTGCGTGTGTGTGCAATAAAGCTTCCTCTTTGACTTTTGCCAAATTAACACCACTTGTCATCAAAATGTAGTGTTATGCCTACTGAACAATCCCCAATTTAATATTCGAATATCTTCCTTTTGATCAGTCACTTTCCTTCAACAACAACAATGGAAATACAATAAATACAAAAAATAACATTTATTAATACAATACACTAGATTTTATTAGTCTTTGCACAACAAGTTGAAATTAACTTACCAATGTTGCTAAACTATTCAGGGTACGTGTATATCTATATATAAAATACCTTGCGAGATTTAACTGATAATTAAAATATCGGCAATAATTTCCTCAATGATTTTTACGTTTTATTATGTGAACAAAGTTTAAATAAATCTTTATTCATAAGTAAACTCAAAAGTTGTAATCCACGTAAACATATATTTGATTAAAGCTATGCCTTATATAATAATATAAGTTATTACTCAATTAATTTAATGTTAATATGGACTCTTTTACATTCTGAAACCTTCATCTGGATTTTAACGAATTGTTCTATTAACTTTTCTAGTGTTTTTCCTCGATCAATACTTGCAGTAGTTTTTATGGATTGATTATTGTTTTACACTCTTGCATTTATCTCTTTTAATGATAGATCTCAAGTTGGCAAGACGGTCAGTAATAAGCATGATAGAGCGTAAAATAACTTTGTCTTAATAAAACAAATTGTTTACCTTAAAGCTTCTTACCGTTCAAAAGAATCTAGTCCAAGAATTTACACTGACTTTCTGCATCTGTCTTGATATTAAACTCAACTCTTCCCTCCTGAACGGGAGTAGAGGTTTATTCATTGTTTCCTGTTTAGGATTGGGTTTCCGGTTCCTTCTAAAGTCTATATCTTCTAACGTCTCTGCCTACAATACGAATAGAAAGGTTCGCCTATCTTCCGATTCACGTTCCTTCCCGGTCTTTTAAACATAACTAGACGTGTATTGCTTGTTTCTTGCTTAAGATTGGGTTTCCGTTTCCTTTTAAAGTCCTTTCATTCTCTTTCACGTCCAGTTTCCCCTTGCGTCTTAGTAGTATTATCGGCTTTCTTGTGGTTATTTTTTATAGTCGATTCACCACAAGCAAAGCAGTACTGTTACTTTTGAGCACGAGTTTACTATAATAGATATGTATGTATAAAGGAAACGAATTCACTTCAATTCATGATTAATTATATATATATATATATATATATATATATATATATATATATATATATATATATATATAATATTAAACCAAAACATTAAACACGCTCATTTTGTCTTTTATGTAGTCTTTCTTGACTATTTACACAAAACGATCTAACCACCAACCCAGTCATTCGTATCAAGCAATGTAATTCGGCATTAATTCACTGTTAAGAAAATGGTTTTAATGTATTTCTTTGACCAACCGACCTGCTTTGCTTTGTGATGTTTACTTAAGACCCTATCTACTAAGAAAACTGACTTCATTAAAATATGGACCAATTTTTATTTTTTACATTTTTGGTGATATTAGATATGTACAATTATAGATGGACAAACGAATAATATTTTAATAAAAAATTATTTACTGAAGCAGAAACATTACAATGCAGCTTTGCATTTAGTTTGAAATAATAAACTTAAACAACATTATTTAAATTAAAATTCATTGCTGCGTTTTGCACAGAAGTTATTTAAATGGCTTTGAATTATGGCAAATATGACTAACAGTTTGCGATGTTCTATCCATTTCAGGACCACACATGGTGTATCTTTTTATTAACTCATTATATAGTTCCTAAGCAGTGCATTGCGCACGAGAGTTTGTAGTTGTATCAATAACAGCGAAGCAAGATTTTCTCCAGCATTTGTCCATTTTTTAATTATTTCCAGAAGATTTATCTTCACGAACAATATAAATGATGAAAGATCTGAATCACATGATTTTTTGCAAAAGGTGAAGGTCCAGGCTTTTGATGTGAAATACTGTAGTATGAAGTTCATACTTGTGCTCTTTTGGTTGGTTTAGAAGACCAAATTTCAGGCTTATCCTTCGAATAATACTTTTCATTCATAATTTTTATTCCATAAAGCTAGGCCATTATGATGACACTTTCAGTATTTTCAAGTAGTTTGTAGATATCCTATTGTAGGTGTTGTAAGGTTTGGTATAAATCTATTTCATGAAGCTAGGCCATTATGATCTCAATTTCAAGATTTTCAAATAGTTTGTAGATGTCCTATTGTAGATGTTATATGGTTTAGTATAAACCTATTTCCTGAAGCTAGGCCATTATTATCACAATTTCAGGATTTTCAAATAGCTTTTACAGCTTATCAACCTTTTGCAGGTTATATAAAGCCATAAAATATTTGTAGATTGTCAGAAATTTTAGGGAGATAATCATTTACTGATATGTCCTGCTCATAAATCTAAATTAGTTTTTTTTTTAAATATTATGGGTCCATTGGATCTATTGGTAGACCGAGGGTTTTAAATTTGGTATTTTGCTTGCATTAAATTTTTATCGACTCTTCTTAATATTTCGCCTCTTTGTACGCAACACCTACTTCTTCCACTATAGTCTTCCTGATCAAGTTCACTTTTTCTTTTTTTCGCATCTCTTTTCCCGACATTCTCAAAGCCATTTTCTTGTATTAATATTGCCAATGTTTTATATGACTTTATTTTTCTATGAATACTATATCCTGTTTATATTTACAAGTCACAGTTTTTATGACCCTTATCAGTTTTTATATGCCTGAAAATAAATATGGGTCACTACCTCGACCTACAGCAAGTCGGTTTTGCGACCTGTTACTTCAGAAGCACCTCCACATATTGAACGCTTCTGTGATTATAAGTAGCATTGTTATACCTATCTCCGATTTGGTAGGTCTGTTGTGCAGTTTGATATTTTCCAGTGAATATCTATTGAGGACTGACTAGACTCAACGTTGCTTATTTCAGTGTTAAAGACAGTGCAGGCGCTTACTTGTGACAGGCCCGTGAGCAATAAGCGTCTTTACAAAAAATTACATAAATATATATATATATATATATATATATATATATATATATATATATATATATATATACATGGGATTCTGCAGATACTAAATAAGATATTGTAAATATTTCCAGTAAAAACCGAATTTATAATTTAAAATTCACGAGTTATATTTATCGTATAAAATTCCCGAGTATCATATAAAAATTAGGATCCTGAACATTATAAGAATATCGGTTAGATAATACCAACTCTGAAAACATTGACTTGTGTCAACACCATCAAAATAGTCGATAGGTTTGTGACAGTGACAAAGTGATCGTGTGTGTTCGTGTCTTTTTGTCCAGCGTTTTAACAGCAGCGTTGAGAAATGTTGAGAGTTGTAAAGAAACTTTAAAATTATTTTGCAGAAAGATCAAAAAGTATTAATATAAGTTTGTATACAAATAATTTTGAATGAACTCAGAACCTCTTAAGTAGCTGAATAAAAGTAAAGATGACACAGCATTGTCTGAAATAAACTTGAATAAATATTTTAGTCGGTATTCAAATAGTAACACGTAAAAATGTGTATTAAAATGTTACTGGATGAATAAAGAATTTGTAGTAAAGATGTGTTAACATAAAAATTTCATGATACTTGATATAATTTTGGTTGTCTGACATGTATCTCTTAGAAAACCAACGTACAGACATACATATTAATGCAGGACATCTACAAAGAATTGTAAAGTTCTAGCATAAAAGGTCCTTTATATCGATATCCATTGTCTGATTGGAGGGAAATATTGCTTCTTTTTATTTTAAGCTTACCACATTAAAAGTTCTTATGATCTGATTCTTGAAAAGATACTGGTACAAAAAAAATAATTTTGTTTTATTGTCATTAAGGAGATTCTTGATGCATACATATTAACACAAGAGGCCCATAATAATTAACAATTACAAATGAACGCAGGATGTCCACAATAATTTATACATACATAAAGGTTACATAATAATTATAACAAAATGTACTAACGATGCAAAAATAATGTATTTATAAAAATGAAAATATATAGGATGACACCATAAGTAAAGACATCCACATTAACAGAGTAGGAACACAATAATTGATATATACAAAATTATACAGGACGGTTAGAATAATTCCTGATATCCACACTAACAAAGGAGGCCCAAATAATTGATGTACGCATGAATATACAGGATGGCCGCAATAATTGATGCATAAATAATAACAGAGTATGTCTGCGATTTCACATCTCTCAGTCTATTGCTCCTACTTATTATAATTTTTAACAAAAGGGTAACCTTGACATCGTATGAAAAAATCGGCAGCCAAGAGATGTTGATGACTGCTGAAACATAATTATCAGCATTCTTTTCGCCAAAACTGGCATTCCGCGGCCCGTCGGACCAGAATCAAAGTGTAGTTGGCAGAAGAGAGATCAGTAGGAAATGGTTGTTACTTTGATACTGCCAGTCTCTACTTTTTCTTCTTCGCCGTAAGTACGTCCTTTGTTTGTTCACAGTGATAATATTCGTCTTTTGTCTGATTGATTGTACATTTTTGTGAACCTTTTGTGAAAAACTTTGTGTATTGAGGGGAGGCAAGTTCCATCATGGCTCTGTATCCCCAACCATCTACTTCAGCAGATATACCGGCGGTGACTCCTTCGCTGTGACGAGTTCATCACGACTCGCGGCCCGAAAGCGTCGACATAACTGGTGCTGTTTGGACATCATCACCGCAGCAGGATCCGGTCCCGAACCAGCGAACCAACCAGCCGGGCAGACGAGTGTCACATGAATGCATATTATATCTGACGATAACTTTGAAGTTTTCTAACGTATTGGAAGATGATCGATTATAAATAGACATGAATTAAGTAACTTTAAAATTTATATCAGAAAATGTAAGCATATTATATCTGTCGATAAATTTGACGTTTTCTAATGTTTTTGGAATAGGAACGACTTAATTAATTTTAAAATTCCTTCCTCAAGAGACATTTGAAGTGTATTCTCATCTGAAACGTAAGCATATTATATCTGAAGATACATCTGACGTGTTCTAACGTATTGCGACATGAACAGCTAAAATCGGTATTAATTAAACACTTTTAAACTTTTTTCACGAAAGCTAGTTTAACGTGAGCTTTAATTAGAAATGTAAGCATATTATATATGTCGATAAATTTGACGTTTTTCTATCGTTTTAGAACATGAAAGAACAAAAATAGGCATGAAATAAGTAATTTTAAAGTTTCTTTCACAAGAGGAGTATGCTCTAATCTCAAATATTAGCATAATATGTCTGTCGATAAATTTGACGTTTTGCAAAGTGTTAGAACATGAAAGACTAAAAATGACATAAATTAATAATCTTAAATATTCTTTCTTAAGAGATAGTTTGAACTGTGATCTAATCGGACATGCGAGCATATTACATCTGTCAATAAATTTGACGTTTTCTCACGTGTTTGGACATAAACGACTAAAAACCACTTTAATCGGAAATCGAAAATACAAACATATTTTATCTGTCGCTAAAGTTAATGTTTTCTGGTGAGGTGGACGATAAAAGATTGAAAATCAGCATGAATTAAATAAATTTTAACTTTCTTCCTCAACTTAGAGTGTGCTTTCATAGGAAATGTAAGCATATTATATCTGTCGTTAGATTTGACGTGTTCTAAAGTCCTGGAAGCAGAACGAATAAAAATTGGCTGGAATTTCTCAAATGATAGTTTGAAGTGTGCTGTAATCAAAAATGTTAGCACATTATATGTGTTGATAATTTGGACGTTTTCTAACGTGTCGGGATATGAACGACTAAATTTTGGTATAATTAAGTGATATGAATCTATCTTTCTCAAAGGATATTTTTGAAGTGCGCTTTAATCGGAAACGTCAGCACATTAAATCTATCGATAAATTTGCTCTGTTCTAACCTAATGGAACATGAACCACTGAAAATCGTCATTAATTTGATACTTTCGCTCTCAAGAGATATTTAACTTGTGCTCTAACCAAAATGTGAGCATATTATACCTTTCTATATATTTGACGTGTTCTAACTTATTGGTACATGAACGACTAAAAATTGGCATGATTTAATTAATTTTAAACTTTCTTCCTCAAGAGATAGTTTGAAGTGGGCTCATAATCGGAAATGAAAGCATATTATATCTGTTGATATATTTAACGTTTTATAACGTGTTGTAACATTAACGACTAAAAGTTGGCATAAATTAAGTAATTTGAAACTTTCTGTCTCGAGAGATATTTCAAAGTCTGCTCTCATCGGAATTGTAAGCAATTTATATTTGTCGATATATTTGACGTTTTCTCACGTTTTTTAAACATGAACAACTAAAAATCTGCATAGATAAGTTAATCTGAATCTTTCTTTTTCAAGAGATATTTAACGTGTACTATAATCAAAAATGTAAGCATATCACATCTGTCCATAAATTTGACGTGTTTAACGTGTTGGAACATGAATAACTAAAAATCAACATGAATTAAGTAATTTCTTTCTCAAGAAATATTTCAGTGTATACTCTTATCAGAAATGTAAGCATATTATGCCTGTCGATAAACTTGACGTTTTCTCGAGCGTTAAAACATGAACAACCAAAACTTAGCATGAATTAGATAATTTTATGCTTTTCGAAACAGAGATAGTTTGAAATGTACTCTGATCGAAAATCTAAGCATATTCTACATGTTGATAATTCCGAAATGTTCTAACGTGTTCGAACATGAAGCACCAATAATCGAGATGAATTAAGTAATTTTAAACTTTCTTTCTCAAGAGATATTTCGAAATATGTTCTCATCGGAAATGTAAGTATATTATATATGTCGATAAATTTGATGTTTTTTAACGTGTTGGGGCATGAACAACTAAAAGTTGTCATGAACTTTCTGGACAACCCAATACTTTTTACTAACTCCAAGTAGTCACTTTTTTGCTTAATTTTAAACTTTTCATGTTTAATTGGTTTTGTTTATTTTTTTATTTTTATTTTTTTTTATTTTTATTTTTTTTTATTTTAGCAGAAATCTCTTTGACTGGTTATATTGCTAGTTTGTTTCTTTCTTTTTCGCTGGCCCTATGTTAGTTTGTCTCTCTCCTTTTCTTTTTTTGGCGGGCTGCAATTTGGTAGTCTTGCCACTCTCTTGGGGTCACTCACTGGCTATTTCAATTGACTAACCCAACCTCGCCTCAATATTCACTTGGTGTGACCAAAAAGTTAAAAATAATTTTTATCTTCCTGGTAGTACCCTCGTGTTGGGATGGGAATCTCTTTTGTTTGAAATATTCTTAAAAGTAAGTCATTTTTTGTTTAATTTTAAACTTTTCATGTTTAATTGGTTTTGTTTAATTTTTTTTATTTTAGCAGAAATCTCTTTGACTTGATTTTAACTAAGTTAAAACTTAGCAATTCACCACCATGTTTTTTTTCAATTGGAGTAGATAGACTAAACTATCGCCCGGTTCACACTCCACCCACATCTATTGAACAGGTGAAGAAGCTCATCCCTTGTTCCCTGTTTAGATGTGGTTTCCGGCTTTCTCTTTTCCAATCTTTTCACTGTTTTCTTCTTTTTTTTTTTCAATTGGAGTAGATAGACTAAACTATCGCCCGGTTCACAATCCACCCACGTCTATTGAACAGGTGAAGAGGCTCCTCCCTTGTTCCCTGTTTAGAGTGTGGTTTCCGGCTTTCTCTTTTCCAATCTTTTCACTCTTACGTAGCCCCCTGCACATCAGTGGCGTTACCGCCTTGTTCGGGGTGATATGATTAAAAACAAATGATATTATCCTAAACGTAACCGTGTGACTTTCGAACGGAACAGTATTCGAAATGGCTTAAAATTGGAATCTTCAACCCTTTGTTTTTAGTTTTATTAATGATTCTAGCGAGGTAAGTGCTGACTAAAAAACTTTAAGTCCTTTCCTGACAAATTGACATCAGTATGTCCGAATTTTCTTCGTCTCACTTCCTACAAGTTATCACCAGCAAATTTGCAAAGTCACACAGTGTGGAAAGAATAAGAATCACTATCTGGCTCGAGCAGTAGACAATAAACTAAAGGAAGATTATTTGATGTGATGCATGAAGCTGTTAAATATTTTGTTTGACAATGGTTTATTCAGAATAAACACTTTTTCTTTGGCTTTTGAAAACAGAAATGAATTTGGTACACTTAAAGAACACGTAAGACAATTCAAATATGCCATTATATATGACCGTAACATATTGTGCGCTTTCTTTGTTAATCGTTGTAACGAGATTGTGGGACTAAGAAAGTTTCCCTGTTCCTTCTAACGTCTGCTTCTAAATTTTGAAATTTTATTCACTATTTATTTAATTTTTTCTGTCTTCAGTGCAAATAGGAGTAGATAGGTTCTCCAATCGTTCCATTCCCACTCCTCTCCGTTTTTTTAAGAAGTAGAAGTTTATCCTTTGTTTACTGTTTAGAATTGGATTTCTTATTACTTCTAAATTCAACTCTGTACTCCCAACGTATCCGTCTGAACTCTGAAAGTCTATTCACTATCTTTTTTTCTTTTCTCTTCCAATAGTAGACATGCTTTGCCTATCGTCCAGTTCATACTCCTTCCGGTCTTTTAAGCAAGAGGAGAAGCTTTTCGGCTTGCATCACATTCACAATACTGTAACTTATCTTCCTTTGCCTTTTCTATAAATATTTTTATAGCAATTGTTCTGATTGGCTTTCCTCTTTGGTGCATTGACTTTACGAATGTAAACACCGTACTAGATTAGCAGCAAGGTCTCATAACTTTTCTATTGAAATGGCAAGATTTAACTATCAGTTCTATGCTAAAAATTCTTTCGCTCGAACTTTTCGCTTGTGAAATTATTTTCAGGTCTCTTCTTTCCCACTCTACTGTGATCTTCAAACATTGAAATAAATGCCAATAGTTATTTTCTGTCTTCTTTAGTCTTGCTCTTTTATTGTTTCCTCTCCTTAATAATTTTTTTATTTTTGTCATATTCTCTCACATTCAGTAATCTCTTGCATCTTTGTGGCTTTATTTCCTTGTTTTGGAGAGAAATGAGTAAAAGGAATATGTGTAATTTGTTGGAATTTTTACGAATCGAATGAGTGATCAAAACGCATAAAGAATTAAAGAGGCTTAAACGCATATAAATGTTGAATTTTCCTAAACGTTCAACTTTAGAAGGAAGAAATGGGAAATATTCAAATCGAAAATACTTTTCAAGATCCAGAAGAAGACTGAATTGTCGATAAATCAGGGTTTTAAAGATATGTTAAAAGCTCGGGAGGGAAAGTGTTCGTATCAATGCTAATGAGACCCTTGGGTAATCTGATGAGAATGTTGTTTGATAAAGAATTAATTTTGCTTTCAAAATTAATAAGCGGAATATTTAAAAATCAGGATGAAAGTTAAAATAAATGCAAATTTGTCTTTGAATTGAAATTTTCTAGTCGCAAAAATTAAAATATTGATTTTTTTTCAATATTTTTTAGAATTTTGGTATGTCAAAAGAAAGGAATTATTCACGCTAAAAGTTATAAAAAATCTAAAAATTTTAAAACCCTTGTTTTAATCTGATTTCCTTATTAGCACTAGTAGAAATAGTGTTCTTATATAATAAAGGTTTTTATTACTTGTGAAATAATGGAATACATCATTAGGGATTAGATGTTAAATTTTAAACGGTATAGTCAAGAATTTAAAAAGTGATGTTCATTTACAGAGAATGAGAAAACATTATCTTTCGTGTTTACATTTAAAACGTTGGTTAGAATAATTGCATAATTATATACTTAACATATCTTAGACTGGCAAAAGGCCAAACGCGGTGGGCTTAAAGCTGAACACTGTGTTGCGCTTTTCTGCAAATTCAAGTGTCGGCCTTGAAAGTCAGGCATTATGTCTTGACGAACAACGATTACCGTGTCGGTGGGAAATACGCAGTTGGTTCAGCGACGAAGCATTCAAAAACAAGTTATATTTATAAAAAGCATGAGCGTTTCTATACACGATTCTTACTTGTATCATATTCACTTTTATAGATCTATTTTCATATGACATATTTTTACACTGAGCGATTATATTATAGGATGATTAAAAGAAACTTTAGCGATACACGTGGTTGAATGAAGGCAAAGCACATCATTTAATCAGATAATCTGAAACGGGCAAAAAAATTCAATGCCAGGATAAAGAAGAGTGATTTGCAGCATCAGCACATTCTTTATACATGCTTTCGTTCTTTTGAGACCAGATGTTTTAATGAGTTTGAGGTCAAGTGCTATATGGGTAGTACTTCATTTCAGTTGCCTTTTTTTGATCAATACGACTTGAAATAAGTAGAAAATTCGAATTTTGAGCAAACTGTCATTCTGTTACTGTTCGACATTTAAGAAATAACATACGTAAATCCGTGTTTTCACTCCACTTCAGAGTTAGATTTAAAATTTTAGTTATTGGTCAAGCATAAAAGGGATAAAAATAGAGGAACTCCTCGTTATAGACACAGACACGGAAACAAGGACGCACGCACACACAAACACACTCACACAAACACACACACATACACACGCACGCACACACGCACATGACTAAAGCCTACAGAACAAAAACATGAAGAGGAACATCAAATACCACAGAATTCGATGTAAACATGGTAGCTAAAAATCACGGAAAATTTTAAACCAACCAAATAAATTGCACTACTAAACCACAATCAATCATTGCACTAAATGACAAGAGAAACTTAAACAAGCTTTTCAAAAGCTCAACACGCAAAACGTTAAATCAAATAAAGAAAGAGAGCTAGGTAGAATTATATTAGAAATAATTATTCAGAACTAAGGTCGAACTTAGGAGTAAATCATTGCGAAAACACAATTACCATAAAGTGGTTCTGAAACTTAAATAAAATCAGTAATTTATACGAATAGATATAAAACTCGCTTACCTATCTATATCAGAAACCGTGCTAGGTAAGGCCATCTGCTTATATCAAGAACAAATAAAGAATAAGCACAAACGAAGTAAAAATCATTAAACGCTGCCGAAATCATTATTATTTGTCAACGAAGACGCGTAGTTATAGAAAGAATGAACATTTGACATTAAAATGGGAAGTTTTGATGGTCCAGGTACTGTGACCTTTTAAGCATATATTTATAACATTAACTCAGCAGAATAATCGATAAAAAGATGCAGGAAGGACGGCCTCATAATCATAAAAATAGTAACAGATAAAATAGTCGCAAAAATAAAAATAATCATACAAAATTTTAGATTATGGAATTCGACATAGAGAAAAAATCAAATCTAAACAAAGTAGATTCCCTAGATGTCGCACTCAATCTAAGAAAAAAGTACGTATAGCAAACCAAACGACAAACAAGTTTACATACACACATTTTCCAATCACACGGCAATAATAATCAAGGAAATCTCACAATCAATTAACTGCAAATTATCGGAAATACTACTAACAAATCCATCTTCAATGAAGCCAAAAATGATTATAGACTTAAAACAATAACATATTTTCGGCAACACAGCACAAAAGAAGACAACAGGAATATGTTTTAACGTTTGATACAACAAAAGAGTAAGAACAAAGAGGGAAAATATTCTTTACACTCATACACAAACACGTCACCCTACCATCTAACACTCTTCAAAACATTTTGAATAGCATAACAGTAAAATTAAGCTATAGTTTCGCTAAGAAAAAGTCTCAAATATAAAAAAGCACAACAGAAAAATAGCTAACAAACCAACCGCAAAGACCAAACTCACCTGTAACGGCAGAGTAAAGAACGAATGTCCCTTAAACGGCAATTTCTTGGAAAACAATGTAATATACTTAGCCTTTGTAAAATCAGCACATAACGAAGAAAAATACATATAGGAGTAACGGAAGGACCTGGAAACGCAGAAACTAAGCGTACAAAGCATCATTTACAAATTCTAAGAAAATGAACAGCAGAAGGCTTTCTAAAAATATATGGAAAAATTAAAAACAAAAGTCATATCACACCAAAAATATCATGGAAAATAAGGAAAACACATCAGCCTACAACAATAAATCCCAAAACTGTAAACCTTGTCGGGAGGAGAAAATGGCTATAATCACCGTCATAGAATAATACAAACTATTAAATAAATTATCTGAACTCATCTCAAAATGCAGACTTATAAACAATTGTTTTACTCGGTTACTTCAAAATTGAAAACTAAAAATGAATATTTTGCAAAATATCACCATTATAAATAAAAATATGTGCACTGTATACAACTCAAATAATGTAACATACTTTAGGCAAAGCCACTAACTTAAACTAAACAAATAAAAAATCAACACCGAGAAAAATCAACAAAACATTTAAATAAACAAATAAAGTAAATAATAAACAAATTAACAATCTACGAGTGATTTCATAAATATAAGTAAATGTAATGATAAAATCAACAACAGATAAGTCATCAATAATAAATAACAAGTAAAAATTTAGCATTGTAAAATATCTACAAATAAACGCATTCTACATTTATTCATATTAATAGCATAGCCTCGAGAATAATTTGAAATTTCGCCTTACACAATGACCGTTAGGATAATCCAGTAGACCTTGTTACACATAATGTACCATTGAGCAACATATGTAAAGAGTTGAGCCAAAACACATTAAACATGGGTTGAAAGTTGTGTAAAAGCATGAAGCAGATTGTCGCCGATTGGTTTTGGTCACAGTTTCGAGTCTATAAAGTGATTTGCTGGGATTTAAAATATTTATATTGCATATTTATATACACTTTTTCTTTGACATTGACAATTTTTGCACATAAATATAGGATACCTTAAAACAATATTTTCATAATTTATATATATATATATATATATATATATATATATAAAGGAGGTACAGATTTCATTAAAGACGATTGTCAACGTACTGTGACAAAGCATTTTATTATTTTATTTTTTGCATTATGATAAAACATTCTTGATAATGAATAGATTAGCCCAAACGCATTGAAGTAAACACCCAAACTCTGTTTCATATTAAACATAACCGTCATTTAGCATGAATCAGACTGTCGCCTTAGGGTGTTGACTTCAATGTCCACTTTTATCTTTACATACGCTCTACCTCTGATATTGATCACTTTAACCTATAAATAAAGTATACCTGAAAACTATATTTTATCGTACGTACATATATATATATATATATATATATATATATATATATATATATAATTAAATTATTTTTATTTGAAATTAATTAAATTAACTTTGTGACACGGAAATTTAAAGTAGTGAACAAGTGACAAACTACTTCTTTAAGAAAATCCTATGACCGTTTAACGAGGACAAGCGATAACTTTTTAGACTTGCGAAATGCTATGTATTTAACATTCAATTTATTTCATCAAAGCCATAGAAAATGTCTGTGTATCAAGTCATTTCAAGTTTCTGACCCATTTACCTTACAATCAAATTTTCACTTATCTATCATGATCTAGCCTTCTATTCGTTCATTGAGACAAACCCTCCGACCCCTTAGCTTAATTGTATGGAAATGATAAAAATTGTATTGTTTTTTAAGTTTCTACATAAAATGATTCCTAATAGAAAAATATTTCACTGCCTGACGAGGTGCTAATAAGACAATAGCGAAACACAACGGATTGTGTGTTACTGTAAACTATTTTTTATTATCAAATTATAATAAAAATGTTATATATATATATATATATATATATATATATATATATATATATCAGTGGACATTAAAGTCAAACCTGAAAGGCGGGATCAACTGGATGTTAAGTGTAATGTCAACTTGTATACGACTTCTACCTGCTATTGAGAACTTTAATCCAAAAATATACCATGCCTTAAAATTTTAACATCACTATATGGAAATTTACACGTTTATTTTCAGTATAGTCACTATTTAGTTTTGTCTTGTTTTTTTTTTCAATCTAAAACGAAGAGATTTTCTAGTTTTAATTTCAAATTCCGTAAAACAAATTTTGTTCTTTCAACGACTTTGTCAATTTCTGAGATAATCAAATATCTTGTGATACGCGTACTGTAAAAACAACCATACCTTACAACGGTGACAAAATATGTAGATTGTGCCAGGAAGAAAACTTAACTATTATGTTATTCTCAAACAACAATGATTTACTCAATGAAAAACAGAAATGATGACTAAATGCAAACATACAATAAAATACCTATTAGTTTCATACAACCATGGATAAAAACGTTATAATTTCATTTAATTTTTAAAATTAACAGGATCAGATGAAAAACATCATTCTTCCTAAAAATACCCAGGAGGAAAAAAGAAAAAGACGTAATTTCAATTTCAATTTTAAAACCACAAGTTATCCCTCTGCAATCAAAGAATTAATTAAATTTCAAAAAGATATGATTTCCATATTAGACTAAATCAAATTTTAAAAAAGCAACAACCTCCAAAAGTAATTAAACACTGAAGTAAAAATAATTTTTCAAAGCACAAAATATCCTTATTAAAGGCGACAAATCCAATAACATTTATGAAATAAACCCAAATGAATACGAAAAAAAGATAAATGAGGAAATCACAAAATCTCATAAAATCTCTCAGATTCCTATGTTTAAAATACTAACAAGGAAGGTAACATTATTACAGATAAATTAAATTTAAGCCAAAAAATACAAATTTTAACCGGCAGACAAGCTTTCTTAACAATACAAAGACCAAAAAAAGATTTTCCTAATAACCCCTCATACCGACTTATAAATAAAAAAAAAAAGTGAACAAAATAAGCCATCAAATATTAAAAAATATTTGTGACTTACTAAGAACAGCTAAAAGGACACAAGTGATTGCATTTCCTGTTTCAAAAATCGAATGTAAAAATAAATATACGTTCGTTAAATATGACATAATAAAAACTTTTACCCATCAATTTCTGAAAAAGATTTGATGGTAACGTTCAGTTTTGCTGAAAAGTGCATAAATATACGATCTGAACATATTGATATAATCCTACGTTGCTGCAAATCAATACGTTTACACAAAGGTAAAGCATGGATTAGTAAATCAAACAACGTCACTTTTGATGTACCACAAGGATTGTATGATAGAGCTGAAATTTCAGAATTGATGGGTATATACATTTTAAATAAAATCAACAGAATAATCCACATAGACAAACACGGATTATACAGAGAAGATGGATTAATGATAGCACCAGACAACAAAAGAGAAAATGATAACAAGGACAGAACTTTTTAAATTATTGAGATAATAGTAGAAACAAATACAAAAGAAGTTCAATATTTAGATGTGAAATTAAATTTACGAACTGGAAATGTCTCTCCATATATGGATGTAAACACAAATTTAAAGTACATAAACACAAGATCTAACAATCCCAAAAGCATAATCAAGCACATTCACAAAGGAATAGAACACAGGCTATCAAAAAATTTGTAAAAAAACAAAACAATATTTGATGAATTCTGAAACTTTGAAGATACACTAAAAAAATCTAGCTATAAGAACATTTTAAAATACAATCCCCAACCAAACAGATAAATAAAAACGATAATAAAAAACGAAACATTATCTGGTTCAACCCACTATTTAACTTAGAAGTAAAAACCAAAATCGGACAATTATTTTTTAATCTGATCGACAAACACTTTCCAAAAAGCTCAGAACTAAACAAAATTTTCAATAGGAATACAATCAAACTGAGTTAAAGCTTTACCAGTAATTTAGAAAATGTCATAAAAAACAAAACGCCAGGAATTTAAGAGGCATTATAAAAAACAAGATTATTAATAAAGAATGTAACTGGAGGGACAAAAATAAATGCCCACTTCAAGGACTTTGTAATACAAAAGAAGTCATTTACAAAGTAAAAGTATATGACTTAAATGGTCAATACAAAACATATTTATAATCAACCAAAGATACTTTTAAGATCAGATGGTTCAATCACAGGTCTACATTTAAAATATAAAACTTAAAAAATTGTACAAAATTGGCTAGCCACGTGTGGAAATTGAAATTAAAATATGAAAAAGACACAGACAATACGTGGTGAATAATAAACAAAAGTCAAGCCTTACAAGTGTGTCAAAATATTTAGACTGTTTCAGGAAGAAAAGTTAGCGATTATGTTATTCCCAAACAAAAATGAATTATTGAATGAAAGGACAGAAATTATGACTACGTATGATCATACCATAAGATACCTATTAGGTTCATACAACCTTGAATAAACAAACGGTAAAATCTGTTATTGCAAATCGCAGAAGACACTAAATGGTAGAAACCTTGGTTACGTAATAAATCGTTTACAAATGAAGAATTTTCAAAAGTTCTACAATGTAATTGTATTGAACACTTTTAATACAATTGCATACTGGTCAAATTTTATTATGACCAAAAACTAAGTAATTAAATAATATATATATATATATATATATATATATATTTTAGAACATGTACAAATTTTTTATATATCCATTACAAATCGTACATTTGTTTCGACATTGAAACTACAATGTCTCATCAGGTGGTGTGGACAGGAATGGAATGCCTCTTTTCTTATATTGGGTGAGTTGTGTGTGGGATGTTGGAAGGGGTTAGTGATAAGGGAATAAGTCTTGTGAATTGTCCGTTTGAATTTTGAAGAAAGTGGTGTGGGTAGCGAATATAGTTGATTAATGACTGTCTTTGAATTTTGTAGACAGATTTAACATTAGCCGATAGGATGTAAGTTTTATGATCTTTATCCTTTGGATTATTTAGAGGACCAGAGTAGCGAGGTGTAAGGGATGAGGAGGGACAGGATTGGACTTACCGCTTATTTTTACAATGATAGAATATTTTTGTATTTAAGCACAGTTTTTATAATTCATCTAATTTTCTATATTTAACCTTAATTTTGGATTTAGGAAATCAATTTTTTCTATTAAATTTTTAAATTTTAAATTGGATCACAGTTTGTGGTGTGTAATAGGTAAGATTTAATGTAAAAGTTAAAATTTAATGTTAGTATTTAAGGTAATAGGTAAGTAGGTAATGGGTGTATAATAGGTAGAATTTAATATAGAAGGTAAAATATAATGTTTTATTTAAGGTGATAGGTGAATAGATAATAGTTATGTTTGTGTTTAAGGTAATAGGTAAAATTTAATGTGTGTATTTAAGCACAGTTTTTATAATTAATCTAATTTTGTATATTTAACCTTAATTTTGAATTTAGGATATCGATTTTTTCTATAAAATTTTTAACTTTTTTAAAATTTAAATTAGATCTCGGTTTGTGGTGTGTGTAAGAGTGTTGTTAGTACTCTGAAGGTTTATCATTTCAAAGAGGTCCTAGCTCTGGCTTTTGTAGTATTTTTTAGCATGATTGTAAGGTTAGTTCTGTAATGTGCTTGCAGTTTACTGTGGTTTCATGCCTCTGGTTTAAAAGCTTGTTGCTATTCATATATTTAATGATTTCAATTTTTTCTTGAAGACAAAGGAAACCTGGTTCCTTTATTGATTTAGCTGTTCTTGCTTGTTTGAGGATTTTCCCTTTAACTTTAGGTGTTTTATTTTCGTCTTTTAATTTCCAAAAGCATTTGGAGAAACACGTCCTGTTTTGTATATCTTTGTTATTGAAGGATGAGAGGTGATTATAAAATCGCTTTTTAAATACGTTCATGGTGTTTCCGATATATATGTTTTCATCTTTACGATTCTCCATGGATGAAATCGAACACATATATATCAGGGATTTTGTTAAACATTTATTGGTCATGGGGCATTGGTTTGGGTTTTTACAGTTACAGAGGTTGTTATTATGGAGAAGACTGGTATTAGTGTTGGAGTTATTTTTGTTGTGTGCTTTTAATATTTTGCTGTTATTTACTTTAATTATTTTTTCTAGATTGTTGGAGCAGCTATAGCTTATTTTTATTGAAGGCTTTGCTTAGAGGGTTATTTTTAGGAAAATGCTTATCTATTACTTGAAGAAATATATGTCCCAGCTTGAAGTTAACTGACTGATTAAAAGGAGGGTTATACCATATGATTTTCTTGTTTTTATTTTTGCTTTTTGAGCTCTTGAATTTTTCCACAAAGTTATTTTGGATGATATCCGCTTTCTTTAAGGATTCTGTGGTAAATTAGCTTGTGTTTATCAAATATTTCTTTATTGGAGGAGTTTGTGTTAATGCGGAGTTCCACTGATGATGGGATATGCTTGATAATGGATGGTGGGTGATTAGAATTGGGGTTTATATAGATTGGGTTAGCATTATTTTTCATGTAAAGTTGGAAAGTGTTCGATACTAAGTCTAATGTTATGTCTAGGAAGTTAACTTGCCTGATATTAGGGTTAATATATATATATATATATATATATATATATATATATATCAGCAGGCAGATCTATTTCGCTGTATCACACATCACCAATACGTTAGAGATCCGATTGCTTTTAGCCAGGATTGAAACCCGACCGAATTGACATCAGCCGGCGATGCTACCTCTGAGCTATGGGCGCTCGGTAGGAGGCAGGCTTTTAGCGTGTGATATACCATGTAAACATACACCAGTAGCTAAGAGTGTTCTAATACATTTCTGGATTAACGATGTGTAGATGCCAGAGTAGCTACTGTTTTTTCAAAGCCTATCATTCTTCCAGAGTGCTCAATCAGGGTGTGAGAGCGTAATATATATATGTAGTAATCCGCATACATGCCTGTTTCGCTGTATCACAATTCATCAGTATGGCTACACATCCGATTGCTTCCAGCCGGGATTCAAATATATGACTAAAATAGATGTTACATTTGTGAAAAATACAGGGTTCGGCAGAAATATTTAGCATATAACTCCCAGAAATACTTCTCACATAATGACAAAGCAAATGATGACACGATCGTCACTAACTTCTTACCATTATGGGGGTAGTATTTCTGGGAGGTATATGTGAGAATTATTTCTGCCGCACCCGTTGTATATTGAATTAATTCCATTTGCTCTGGCCTAAGTAGACAGCAACGTTGACGACAAAAGGTATTTGTTATTTATATTATGCATAAATAGTTTGATTGACGTACACGGTTCTCGTTGTGCGTTGTTTCACAAGACATATTACATTCAATTTCATATCTTTGGTTCGATCCTTACGCTTACAATATTTACTAATTTTATGTAATTAGCACATGTCTAATATTATCCATTACTCAAAGAGACTCGCATTCACTACACAGTAGTAGTAGTTTGCATGATTTACTCGTTACCCATTACACATTATAGAACAACCCTAGACAGTTGTGTTTCTTGCGTTTCTAATGGTCGGGGTTTGAATTTAAAATTTTGAATGCAGACTCTCAAAGAAAGTTGGAATGTTCCATTCACTAGAATAAATGATAGGCCACAATCTTACTTCTTATTTCTGGGTTAAATTAAGGTTAGACATCATTTTAATGGCCGCGTCTGAGGAGTCTGGTTACTGCTATTTTTTCTACCAACTCTCTTAGTCGGCGTTCAAATACAAAAAATAGAAAACTAACTCATAGTTTGGCGCAAAACAATCTTATATTTCCTGTTTTCTGTATTTTTATTCGTGTGACGAACTAATGTTAGGAATCAATCGATATGTCATCAGGAAAACCAATATCGTAGCAGTAGAGAAAAAAATTTTCTTTGAAGGATCTTCACTTGATTCTCTTGTCACTCAATCATCCTTCTGTTTTTCTTCTTTTCTTTTCAACAAGATTTTTTTATTTTCTCCATCTTTGCTCCGTTGTTTGCTATGTCTTCTTTGCCATGGGCTTCTTTCTATAATGTATATATATTTTTCGAGCAGATACGTAGAAAAATATCTGGAGGTTTATTAAGCTTTCCTTTATACACTACAAAATCGAACTGAAGAAAATATTTGAGTGGCAAGATAATACAGTGCTATTTTTCTGAGTGGCCAAACTTACCAACTATAAATCTAAGCAATGAAAATCACATGTCTTTTGTGACTTTGAAAGCAGACCGTTGGCACCGTTGGCACCGATGGCAAATACGACTGCAAACATTAGCAATTCGTCCTGTTTTTGTCGTTAGGTGGAATTTGGAATATTTAATCTTAACTCCGTTTATTTAAACAGATTTGTTTTTGAATCTACCATGAAGACTATCAGCATTAGCGGGATTATTTTCCTAAAACTTTTAAAAGTTAGCATATTTTTATTTCTTGATTGTAATATAAGACATAAAAAATAAATTACTGGAAGCTAATCTGAATATAGATAAGCTGGTAGTGTGATAGATAGCATCACGGTGTGTAGAATTAGTAAGCCGTGTTCGAACCCGGCTTTGTCAGTTGGATTCACTTTCCCACTAAAGCTCTTGGAAAAGTCATAAATGCATCTATTTTTTGTTATGAGTTAAATAATAGGGTAGACTAATCTTTCAAGCTTGAGGTGGCGATCAGTCGAAGAAAATGAAAATTTTCATTACAAAATAGTGGGGAAGTAAACGGAAAACCACTCCACTATCTCTCCCAGGAATGCATGGCAATCTACGGATATTACAGAAAAAATAATCCATGATAATAGCCTACATCGTAAAGGGAAGTGAGATTTGTTTATATACTCTCAATAAACAAATGTTTCTCATACATACAACGAAATGTCTTCTGTAGATCTTTAATGGGAACAATACTTGACACATTGGTAACACCAACATCCTCAAAACTTCCAAATCGAACGCTGGATATTATTTGCAGCAGGGTTAAATATTTTATCTGTTTTGATATGCGATGGATACAGGCGAAGCGAGAAAAATATCTATACTGATTCTCTTTGTGAAAAGTAACGACCATATTCTGTTTTAAATAAATTGTCTTGTGGGATGAAAAGTACAATTCCAAAACTATTGAAGAAGGCTTAATGAATTGTCACGAATCCTACTGATTCTTGTTATTTAGAGAAGAATCCTCTACTATGACATTCATTCATAAAAATAATTATTAATCTGAATAAGAAACTGAGAAGCAAAAATCATCTTCACTGAAAGAGTGTAATAGGAAACGATTTCTCATTATGGCAATAATAATTCCATCTTGACTGGGGAGATTTTCAAATATAAGCCGTATTCAAAGTATATTATACGATTGGATTCACATTTATAACTGACTGGATAGAATTGTTTTCATGATAATTTAATGTTCTTCGGAAGACTGGAAACTGCATTTCGAGTTGATCTTTGCAAAGTAAATTAACATTTCTTAGAAGATGTATTTAGGAAGTTGGATGTGTTTGTAGAATGTATAATATTAACCGAAACGAAAGGGAGGACAAAGAGGAAAAGCGACAAACAATGCCTTTTGTTGTGAGTGTCTGTTCCCTCTGACTTCTTCAGGTTAAAAATAAAGAAAGACAAAACTGTATGTTAAGATACATGGTAAGATCTCTGATAATGTAGGGATCATGTCCAATTACTTTATTGCATCCTATGAACAGACACCATAGAGTGTATGTCCGTCTGCCTGCTTGTTTGTTTGTCTGTAATGAATTAGAACACTCTAACTACTGGCGTATGTATACATGATATATCACACGCTAAAAGTTTGCCTCCTTCTAAAGAGCGCCCATAGCTCAGAGGTAGAATCGCCGACTGACGCCAATTCGGTCGAATTTCAATCCTGGGCAAAAGCAATTGGCTGTCTAAACGTACTGATGAGCTGTGATAGAGCAAAACAGATCTGTTTGCGGATGACAAGATAGATAGATAGATAGATAGATAGATAGATAGATAGATAGATAGATAGTGATTTGAAATCTGTGAATGGCAAGGATAATCCAAAAAGATCTACTTAATATAAACTATTAAGCGCTAGATCAATATAGAGAGCTCAATGAATGCTATCCAGAGCAATATGATATCTATAAAGGAAAACTCAACACATAATTTAAAATGGATATAAATTATAATTTATTTCTATGAACTAATTAGTTCATTTCTTCACGTCACCCTTTATTTGTTTCATTCGGTACAAATATTTTCCCGGAATAAACATTTTTAAAACGAAATGCAAATAAAAAAAGATGACCAAGAATAGAAATTTTAACTTTATCTCGGGTAAGAATCACTACGACCAGTTCATTTGTCTGACAGAGTGACCATAAAACTATTACACACCCACTCACAAGCACATGATTGAGTATACACATATAAACCTACATATGAACATACTTACGCATACACACGTACATACACATATGTCCATACTAACACATATCTACATATAAACGAGTCTGTATTTACACACATACATCTATCCATATCAACATATAAATATTACGTTCGCATACTCACATACATATTTATGAAGACCCGACTTATACGCGTATATTTAATACAAACACATATTTACGCAAGTATACTAACAAACCTCACATATACTCACAATATACGCATATATTTACATACTTACAAATTTCTTCTGTAAATAACACTCCTGTCTGTATATACATATAAATAATCTTCTACGTATATATATATATATATATATATATATATATATAAATTTCTTATCTATGCATACTCTCGCCTGTCTACATCTATGTACTCACTTGTATATACAAGAAGAATGCTAACATATATATATATATATATATATATATATAATAACGATAATAATTATAACAATATTAATAGTAACAAAAATAATTCTACTAATACTGGTAATTGTTAAACTATATTTAAGTTCGTCTTGAAAAACCCACCGAGAACTAACTCGGAAGGAAAAGGAAGGGAAGTAAAAAAAAGAAACAAACGAAGTACATGAACAAAAGTCAAATACTCGTAGGAAAGAAAAAAAAACAAGACGAAAACCCTAACACTAAAGCGCTCAATATGAAAATAGAGCAACAAAGACAGAAAATCTAAGTGAAAACCAACAAATCTACCTAGGTTTCACCCTACAGCTCGTCAGAGTAAATTGGCTCAGGTGAAGGCCAATTTACCCTGACGAGCCGTAGGGTGAAACCTAGATAGGTTTGTTGGCTCTCACGTATATATATATATTATAATATAAAAATATATATATATATAAAAGGGACATATCTATCTATCTATCTATCTATCTATCTATATATATATATATATATATATATATATATATATATATAATTATATATATATATATAATTGCCCCTTTTTACGCATACAACAAGGGGGCCTACTAAAATTACATACACATTAAAAAATGAAAAGATAGTTATATACGTATGTACATGAATATAATGATCAATAAAGTGGGGGGTACAATCAATTAGATCCTTAAAACAAAATTATCGCTGACATATATATAATTAGGTAAACCCTTATACATAGAACATACATATTACTAGATGCACCTATATATATATATGGAATATACATATAATTATGCATATGATTATAATTAGACACACCTATATACACGGAATAGACATATAACTAGGTGCATCCATATACACGAAACATACACATATTTTCACCTACACTAATTTCTCTCGTTGAAACAACCCCTATATATATATATATATATATATATATATATATATATATATATATATCAGATTTTAAAACAGAATGCTAATATAATGCTAATATATACTTAGGAGGACCATGGTGAGAAATGACAAAATATAAAAACAAATAGTTTAATGATATCGCTTAAAAAAATAAAGAGGAAATATTAAAAATATCAAAAGATCCGCTTAAAAAAAAAGAGGAAACCTTGAGGCAAGCTTTCCTTAATGATTTTCATCCTGCACTTAAATGTACTATGGAAGTTGAAAAGAACAAGTAACTTCCCTTCGTCGATATTTTGGTTTCGAAAAATAACTATTTCCCCGTTACCTCGGTGTATAGAAAACCCACTTTTTTGTGGTTATATCTAGGTTAGAAATCTTTTGCTCCTAGGACCCAAAAGACCGATCTCATTAGAACCCTAACACACCATGTATTTATGATTTGTCCTAGTGCATCCTTTGATCGTGAGATTTACAACATTAGAAGTATTTTTATAAGAAACGGTAATCCTCCGCGGTTGTCACAAGGAAAATCAATTCTAAAATTAAATCCTTTTGGGAAAATGAAAATAAGAGTTTTGGGCTTTTAAAGTTCCCCGTCTATTTGAAGGTACTTTGGATTGGTCCCAATGAACAATCCACTTTCGATTATTTCTCGTAATTTCGGGGCCCTGACTCCACATGCTATTTTCTCTACACGACCTGCTTTTCATTCATTTCCTAAGAACGTCTTGCCTATCTTGCAGTTAAGTAATGTTGATTAGAAATTTAAATGTCGACGTGGCGTTGACTACATAGAACGGACGATCCAAAGATTAGAGGTTCGCATGTCACAGCATGTACCCCTTTCTATTCGCGAGCACCGCCCTAATTTTGAGTGTTCACAGACCCCCGAATCTGTAAATCATCTGCATAACCAACAGCAACATTGCCTAATGATGAGAATCTATCTCGAAATATAAAAATTTCCGTGTCGCAATGTACAATTTCTTTATAACTCTATGATTATATTAAGCTCTATAATACTCATTATATTGAGCACTGTCCATAATAAAATAAATGCCAGGGCACTCAAAATAATAAAATCTTGAGTCCTATTCACCTGGAATTTTGTATTGATCACTCTTTATAAAAGTAAATGCATGAACAAAAAGGTAAATAAACTTACGAGTTCAACAACTTAGTTACAATATATATATATATATATATATATATATATATATATATATATGTATATATATATATATAGAGAGAGAGAGAGAGAGAGAGAAAGAGAGAGAGAAAAGATATGGGAATAGAGAGAAAGAGAGCTATTAGTATCTGTTTGAGTTAAAGTTCGCCAGCTAGAATTAAATTTTGCTTTGTTTTTTTTTTTACTAGCTTGTGCTATTATTTGTGATGTTCGATGATATATGCTATGATCCTGGTTTCTCATTTACTGTTGAGAATTGCGAAATTCTTACACTCTCAATGAATTTCCTTTTCAGCGAATACTGTTCTCTTCTGATCAGAATGGTATTTTTAATGCAAACATGTGGTCAGCCGTATTACAGTAAACCACCAGTGCGTTGTTATGAAAGCCACCAGTAAGTTGTTTTGCAAAATATCTCTGTGCCGTTTATATAGTATTTCCTTTTTTTTTTTTTTGCTTTTTATTTATTTTTTGTTTTTTCTTTTAGCCTATGTACATCAATACGCATTTTCTTCTGTTGGCCTCGCCACTTTGTTTGATGTTAACTATATCTTTGATTACGTTAGAGGTTATGGCGATAAATTTTATGTCAAAGCTGGAATTTTATTTCCCGATGGTCGCTGTTATGAAGTGGGTAGTAAGTTTGTAACGATGGTCGAAATTTGAGGATTTTTTGATTTGTAATATTTTTTTACTGTAGACTTTTAGGTGTTTTTGTTTAGTATTGTGCAGGGAATAATTTTATTAATTTTTGGTAATGTTTTCAATCTATTTTTATACTTCGGCAAGAATTTGGAGTTACAAACTACAATGATCTAATAAAAAAGAGCCGACGATTACTCCGGATTTGATTTACACAATGCCAAAATAAATTATAACTGTTTAATTATGTGTTGAAGTTTAGAAGCAAGTGGATGTGTCTAGCCACACTGATGAGCTGTGATTCAGCGAAATTGGTTGTATGTGGATGACTAATATATATATATATATATATATATATATATATATATATATATGCGTGTGTGTTTGTATGTGTATAGCTGTGTGTGTATAGCTGTGTGTGTCTGCGTGAGTGTGTGTATGTAAGGCAAATAGAAAGATTCACATTTGTAATCTTATAGTATTTATCTGATTTTATCCAAGCCATATTGTTTATTTAGAATTAAGTTGTTTCTGAAACTATAACGGTAAAGCAAAGTCCCTTCCACACTGACCCCACACGCTGTCCCCACATTTTAAAAACTAATGAAAGATTCAAAAAATATTTTTTTACGATAAGTATGAAGGTATTTTACATAATCTCTATTACAAAGAAAAGGTGATTCTCTATCGGCCGCACACTGTCTGCTTGCTACACTGTATTCGCATCTATATTGTGTCTTTCTTGTGCGTGGCGGAGTTTGTGTGATTTAATGGACGCTCAGTTTCATCTCTACACACACACACACACACACACACACACACACACATATATATATATATATATATATATATATATATATATATATATATGCGTGTATAATTTGACTGAGTTTGAAATATGATTTCAAGAAACATAATGTAATTAATAATTATAATTACAGAAAATGTCCCAAATGTTTTTTTAATTAAACAATGTCATTGTAATGACAATCAATTTATAAAGAGAATATAATTGTGAAATGTGTGTTCGATATTTTGAAGAAAATTTTAAAAAACATTGATTTTACGAGATTTTTTTTTAATTCATATGAAATAGATTTGCAGAAAATGGTGAATATCATTTAAAATTAATGAATCTTTTTTGGTCACTTACTGTTTGCCAACGTAATCCGTCCTTTACAAAATGTGTCACTGGCATTCAATCGACTTAAAATCGGAAGAACGAACAAGAAACTCTCCAAAGTCTTTGAAAGCTCTTTCACTTAACTGGTAATTTTCTTCCATCAATAATGATGGATCATAACTGTTCAAAAGTTTTTAAGTTTGCATTATCAATTTCACGTTTCAACCAAATTAACTTAATGAGTTATTTTAATGCTTAATTCTCACAACGTTGCAATTAATCTAAAAGTTCAAAAATAAAACTTTAGCTTCCAATAAGTAACAATACTGTTTAATTGAAGAAAAGTTGAAAAAAAATTTACTCTACAACTGACAATGCTCAAGGAAAAAAATTCAGACAATTTTACACTAGTCAGTCTACTGATATCAATCAATCACTTAAGTGCCATAGGTAAAGAGACATGACTGACTGGGCAGAAGATTATCCCGCAGTAGGTTCCACTGCTTCCTGCAGTAGACTGGTTGCCGACCAAAGCTATAGAACCCAACCTGTTCTGTTATTTATCCCATAACTGAAGGGAAGAAATGGATTAATACCTTTTTCAAGGGTATTTGGATGTAAGTGAACGCAACGAATTCAAGGGGATTTTGAACTCGGCCCCTCGATTTCTCGTATCGAGCTGATATCCATTGTACCACAACGCACCTCTCTCTGATATCAATACTAGGTATATAAAAGCAACAAAATCAGCAGAAAATAAACCCGTCAAACTTTTATAATTCTAACATATTTTATGCAAAATAATTCTGATAAAATTAATCTATTTTCCTTGATTCGAGTAATGTTCTAACAAAAATATAAGAATAGGAGTGGGAAAAAGCATGTTTAATTAAAACAAAATAATTCTCTTTTGTATTCTGTCAAGATGCAACTACTACCATCACAATATAAATTTCATGAAATATATTTTGGAGGAGGGCCACTACTTAAAATCGAATATCAATAGAAAAAAAACTTCAGCCTGCCGCAGTGGAAGAATCATATTCCACCTTAAATGACATGAGAAAGATATTAATACGTTCAATAAGAAGCAAGTGAAACCTGAATGGATAGAACCCAACAAAGTAAAGTGCTAAGGAAAGAAAAAGAAAAATATTGAAACAAAGAGGAAAACGGTTAAGAAGTGAGAAGTAAATTCTCGCTTAGTAAGAAAATAAAAAAAAACACGCAAGTATTACAATGGAAATTAAAAACACCAGCAAAAAAAGAAAATCTTCCATCAAAGCGACAAGACATGGTATGGCGACCAGAGAAAAAAAATGCCGATGGAAATGACAGAAAGCAAACGCAATGGACTTGTCAGATTTTTATGTCGGCACATTGTCGTAATTTTCGTACAGTTCTTTTGAACTCTAAGTGCCTTGTTGCAAACCGAAAACGAACATCCGATTACAGTATGATTTGATGGTTGCACTTTGGAGGCTAACCCACAGGAAAGAAATATAGACAGAAAATATTTCTAAAACATAAGCGAAAATTTCAATAATCATCTGATAAATATAAGTTTGAGTTTCCACACCAACAACAACTGGGAGCTTTCAAAAGAGTTTCGGTGACAGCAAGCCAGCCTTCATTTGTCGTCCTCCAGATCTAATTATATTCGGTATATTTACATGATCAACACACACATTTCTGGAAAGGTTCAGTCGGCAGTATTTGCTATTTATTTATCGCCTATCTTGGCTCACATATAGTTTCCTAAGACAATCGCTTGGTTTGCCATTAACAAGGATTTAGTTTCTCAACTGATGTGTCCTCTTCTCAAACATGTCACTCCAGCTGTTTTATTTGTTTCACACATGAAACATCTTTGAAGTTAAATTCCTTCCCAATTCTAATTTCTCATTTTAGTATATTTGATTCAACATTTTCTCGAAATTCTTTGGACTGTCATAATCTTACTGTTATGAACGGGGTGTTTGTATCTCGTAACTAGAAATACCTTATATGCAGTTTAATTCGTGGTCCGTGGACGAATATGTGTGTGTGGGTGTAGCACATAGAAAAAACGTGTTAAACGATAGAAAAGGCAATTGTTTCTAAAGGTTGACTGGTTTTATTTACACGGAGAACATTGCAACATACGTACATACAGAATGACAGTCCAAAGTTACTGAGTTGTGTGTCACAACCATTAGGACAGGAGAATATCCATTGACGGTCATATTGACGGTCTGTTGATTTTGGTGCGTCTCGCGTCTGAATGTCGCGTTGATCACATGACTCACATGACTCACTTCGACAGAGGTAAAAGGGAGATACTCTGTTTGAAACAGGAAAGAGTTTTTCCCTTAGAATATGGTTTTTATTCGTCCTAACACTTACATTCCTTCCTATTATACTGCTTTAAGCTCATTTCAAAGAAACGCCAAAATAGATATATCGTGTTATTATTATTTGTACTAACTGTGTTTTCACACCATTTCTAACTGCTTCCTTCTACTAGAGATCATGTGATAACAAATCTCCTCCGTACTCCCCAATAATTTTAATTATCCTTTTTTTTTAATTGTTAATGTTTTGATTTTTTCAACTATTCTATTTATATGCACTTCTTGCAATCGCTTCGGAACTCTGTTTTTGTGGTTTGTTTGTTTTTTTGGTGCGGCTATAATATTGGCTACTACTGTAACCTTCATATTCCATATTCTTTTTTTATTAGGTGCTGGAAAATATTTGCAGCAACCTGTTTTCGAAATTACAGAATTTTAAAAACAATGAAAAAGCTTGAAACATCGGCACAACCGTAAAAATACTCTTCCACTTTCAATGTGATTCCGTTGTCGGCTGAAATAGCTTTTCCCTCCCTATGTCAAAAAACCTTTCTCTCTGTTCACAAAGACGATATTTTAGTCTCCTGGTGTAGGCTGGTTGATCTTTTTCAAGGACCAATAGAAATGAATTCCTTTTAAATTCTCTAGAGTAACTTTATGTCTGTAGCGTTTCTCTGTCTCTTCGAATTCGGTCGACTGCACAGCCCCTTGCTTTTTCAATTACTTTCGATTGAATTCTGAAATAACGATATCCACACTTGAAAAAAGAAGAAAAATCATCAGAAATCTTCGAAAACGGCGTAGAAATCTAAAAATCTTCGAAAACGGCGTAGGAATCTAAAAAATACTACATTTTTAATAATCCCTTGATTTGGATTTAACAAATTCACTAATTGGAAAGAAGTTATCATGAATTGTTCTCTCGGTAAAGGTTCAAGTTTAAATGATCACGGAAGAACGGTTAATTTGATTGATTTTCAAGTGCAAATCATTTGACAGAAATAGAAGTGCAAAATGATTGTCAAACCTTTACAGTGAATATTTCTCACGCCCTGCAATTCTTCTTCAAAATATCTCTCGGGAAAAGGGTTGCAAGGGTTCCTTGGTATTTGTTGCCTTTCTCTGGGTTTTAATTGTCTGCAGTTGCCCAGCACAAGAGTCAACACTGCTTCAAAAGACCGAATTAATGACAGACAGTTTCACAGGTTTTCTATATTTATTAGAATTGTTACTTGGAAGAAGATGCATAAAAGAAAAGAGAGAGAGAGAAAGAAATAAAGATGGAGCGGATGTCAACAAGTATGTCAGCTACTACGTCCTATAAGCGCGTAATATTATCGGTGATTTCTAAATCTTTAATTCAAGTCTCCCTGTTAAAAACAAGGGTACGCAAAATAAACTGGGTAAGAAAGGTTCAGTCAGTTAAGTACCATACGCGATACACGCTTTGGGCGATCATGTCTCGAAAAGGACATGACTGAATGAGCAGAAGATTATCCTGCAGTAGTTTGCCATTGCTTTCTACAGTAGACTGGTTGCCAACCAAGGTTATAGAATCCAATCTGTCCTGTTATTTGACCCATAACTAGAGGGAAGAGAAGGATTAATACCTTTCCCCAGGGTTTTTGTGTGTAAGTGAATGTAACGAATTAACAGGAGTTTATGTGTTCCCATATTTTTCAGTCTTATATTAATACACTGCGTGCCAGAATTATATGAAAATCGACTTTTTTTTCTAACTCCGACAGTTTTTAATAAAAATTAGTGATCCTTGGCGCGTTATATGACAACACTAACACATGTTCAGATCTAAAATTCTAAGCTAATCTGTGCAATAGTAAACAAATGGCAGCTATTTTGGTGGCTTGCAGCCTGTTTCAGCGTGCCAACTTTATATGCAAATCATTGCTAATGTGTCAAATATGGTGAAGTGGTGACAGAAAATTAGAACATTGATTATTTTAGGAATATGTAATTTGAGAACAACAATAATGCAGAACAAACATCTTCAATATGGTTTCATAGTACAATCAATATTGTATATAACTGCCATTTTTATTAACAAGAGAAAAAAAACCTTTGGTCCATTGAAGATGTCAATCTTTCGATTTTATCTGATAAAATTTCTCTTTCAGCATTCAGAATGGCATTCCAGAGGTCATCCCTGGAGGTGTACTACCTTCCCCCTAAGTAAATCCTCCTTTTCAAGATGCTTCACAGATTTTCGATGGGATTTAAATCTGGAGAACAGGCTAGCCATTGCATTATTTTCCCATATCTGGCAAAAACACTCTCCAAATATTGAGTGGACATTCTTGCAGCATGAGACGGTGCATTATCATGTATGAATACCATCTTTTCCCGGAATGACAAATTCTTCTTCTTGTGCCAGGATTCGAGGTGTTCCTTAATGAAGTCAATGTAGAGTTTGGCGGTCATTTTCACTCTATCTGCAATTCTGAATGTTCCTACCAGCTCATTAGCAATGATTTCAGCCCAAAACATTACACCACCACCTCCTTATTGATGCCTGATCTGGTGGGGAATTGGACCCTCATTACAGTACCATTCTTTCCTCCACTCATCGGATCCATCGTCGGTGAACAAAACAGTTTGAAAATTTACCTTCATGTTATTTCTTGCCTACTCCGTCCTATTTTTATTGTGGATATCCTTTAATGGAGGTCGAATCTCTGGCTTGTCACATTTTGCAACCGTCCTCAGGATACGGCATCGAGCTGATTTGGGCACATCAGGAACGCCAGCATTTTCAAAAACCTTTTTGCTAGTTTCAAGAGGGTTACGGTGGACTTTTCTCTTGACCCTACTCAAATGCAACACAGGTGATTTCTTATGAATTTTCCCTTTGTCAGAACGTCTGTTGCAAAGTTCAGAGCAACAAATGTTTTCATTGTACGATGATCACGGACAAATTCTTTAGCTACTTCTAAGTTAGATATCTTATTAGAAACCCTTTGGACAATTTTAGACTTCTCAGCTTGACTCAAAGCACCTTTACGTCCCATCTTGCATATAAAGTTGTCACGCTGAAACAGGCTGCAAGTCACCAAAATGGCTGCCATTTCTTTACTATTGCACAGATTAGTTTAGAATGTTAGATCTGCTCATGTGCTAGTATTGTCATATAACGTGCCAAGTTTCACTAATTTTTATTAAAAACTGTCGGAGTTAGAACAAAACAATCGATTTGCATATAAATCTGGCATGCAGTGTATTTCGACAAAGATTCTTAACAAAATTCCACGCCCCAAACCAACTCAACTCAGTTTGGGTCGTTTGGCACTAAAATTCAGACCATTGCAACGATACTCGGGACGCAGATTGAGGGAAAGAGGGGCAGAGCAACGCAGTGTGTAACATACTTGATAATCTTGTGAAACTGCATAGTAGAAGGTTTTTTTAAGTAACAAAAAGGCAAAACTTATTAAGAGCAGCAAGAGACAGGAATATATGGAGGATCATTATTGCCTACGTCCTGAAAGAAAAACGGCACAAAAAGAAGACAGTCAACTATACGGATCATAAATTCTTTTTACTCGGGGAAAAAGTTGTTTTTTTTTTCTTTTTTTCTTTTTTGATAATAAGAAAAGATTGTTTCGGAGATTTTCATCATATTTATTATTTTACTCTACTTAGCCTACTCGTATTTTATTGTTTCAGTATAACAGAAGGAATCAGTATTACCTGAGTTTACTTATGACACAAGCCTACAGAAAAATATAAGAAGCTTCTTCCATATAAAATAATCAGTTTACTATATGTTGCTGTGTTGAATCGCAAAATGAACATATATGTTTGCCCATTACGCTAAAGATTTTTCTCAGTCGAAATCAGCCAAAGTGCTAACTGAACAGAATTAGCAAATCTTTAACTTGATCTTTTAGTTCAAAACTATAGCATTCCGCTATTCCAGTGACTTCCTTCGTCCATTTATACATCCTCTCAAATTTACTAAAAATGTTTAAAAATATATACTAGGAGCAACATTTTTATGTTGATCTACTAAAATATAGCATCTTCACTAAATCAATAACGTCTCTTTTCTAAGTATACAAACCAAATATAATAATTAACTTCATTCAAAAATATTTTCTCAGAAACCATATACGTTATTATTATATTATTTTTGCTTCAGAATCACAGATCAAAATTGAAAACACAAATTCAAACATTAAAATTATCAATAAAAGTCATTCATGATATCCCAGAGATTTGATGAGAACCTACGTTTGTTACACAAAAGTCTGTATGAATAATGTTTTGAACACCGACAAAAAAGTGCTAAGAATTTAAAATGTGATTTAAATAAGCACGCCCAGAAGCGGGTCATTTAATGAAGTCAATTAAAAAGATTATATGCGTATTTAATTTATCCAATTCCATCAAAATACTAATACAATAGACTTAAATAACAAACACATAAAAATAGAGATAGAAAATGGATTACGTTCTTGAAATCAGAAACGAATGGCACGTGAGAGAAGTAGATTCTTATTTTGCCAAGGTAATTCATGCCACCTATCCCAGCTGGCTTTAAACACTGTGCGTCGATTCCATTCTCTCCATAATCAACCGTTATGACAGCAAAATAGGGCGTTCTTATATTCTTCCTTTTTAAATACTGAAAAGTCGTTTTACTTTTGATCTCAAATTGTTTCAATTTTCAATTGTAATTTAATTTTTCGAAAACAAGGAAATCTTAAGAATTTTCCTCTGAATAAGAATTTGCTAATTAGACAAAAAGACAGTACAAGTGGAGGCTTCTTTCGTGTACATATATAACAGCATTTATTAACCGATGGAGAGAAATTGAAAAGCTGAGAAATATTTTTAATGCAAAGAACTGATTCAAGATTTAATAACGTTATGAACTTTTAATATTCTTTAAAATTGTTTCGTTTTATTATAAAACTTCATTAGTGAAAATAAGATTTCTGAATCATAGATTGATTGTTTAAATCTTGCACAGTCACTAGAGAACAACCTTTGAGATTTGAAAAAGAAATCATTCGTCCGGCGGTCGACAGTGAGGGAAAATTTACTCGCCCCCAAATCATTTTACTCGCCCCCAAATCATTTTACTCGACCGTCTCTATTTTTAAATAATCGCCTTAAGTAAACGTAGCGTGAATCATTTTCATTAAAATTTGGAACGTGTTAGAAAGGACTGTAAATTTTTTTTAAAAAATACTAACAAAATTTGATTTTTCTTCTTAATAATAGCATAAACATTTTGATGATAAAACTTTGTTTTTATCAAGTTTAAGCCCTTTTAACATCATGATATGCTTTTTTATTTTATTTTTTGGGGGGTTCAATTGAGTGGAGGTACCTAAATTCGTAGTTTCTTTCTTCTGTTTAGATTATAAAAAATAATAAATCTCAAGATGTTCTCAACGATTTTCTATTAAAAAAAATTACTTGTATAATTTGTTTTTCGTTGCGTGGTTGAAAGACGTGTGCATATTTTTTCTTTCCTTCAAATGGTCGTTTTTACTTTTCGTTAGCGGGAAGGAAATATAGGATAATATTTTTCCAAATAAGTTTCTAAAAGTCTTTGAGCGTCCTTAATCTGGGCGCCAGAGTTATTTTGACTCCACTCTGGAAGCGTTAATTAATCGAATGTTTAAACTGACCGGGATGATAAAAGCCAAGAGTTCAATAATGTCATAAGTTCTAAGTAACTTTTGAATTTTCAATGACATAATTTTGCGTTGTAAAAGGAATCAGATTTCCTTTTTCTATATTTGAAGAGACACGTTTATTGTGAGATTTTTAATCGACCTTGGGCGAGGAAAGCAATAAACTTTAATCGCCCAATTAAGTTTTTAATCGATTGAGTCGATCGGGCGAATGAAATCCCAAAGGCTGCTAGAGAAAACCTGATGCTTTGTATAGTAACAATATTTATTCATGAGGTCAAACTTACCAGGACTATATTAATTCTATTATGAGACACAATGGATTGTCGATTTGAATTTTTACTAAATAAGACGTTTTAATCATTGCATTGGTTGGTTGAGATTAATTTCAGCTTCTGTCTTATTACTTTCGACAAAGGCAGTCGGGAGTTTTCCTGTGTATTGTTTGTTCAAATAACACAATCAGTAGATAGACTACAGACACATTAATAACTTTCTATGAAGAAATTAAGAGTGAACAACATTAAAAACTTTACTTGAAGAAATTAAAAGTGAACAACAGCGTTAAACTCAGGATTTCATAAGCATTTTTACTCGTGATCGTAGCAGCCAGGAGAGAAAACTCCCAGTAACATGCATAAGGCAATGATTATAGATGACGTGAATTAGTGAAAATGTGCATGGTCCTTGCTAACAAAGTACATCCGAGGAATCTTGAAGGATAAGCAGCTGAAAATTTGCAAAAAATATAGACGAGGCACAATTAGTCGGAACAAAGAAACTGGAAAAATATACTTCTTTTAAATTTGATTACGCAGAATTCAAAAGAATCGAGTGTGTTAGGTAAAAATGTTACTAGCGATATCCGATATATCAGTCTTTAAATAAATGGGTCTTATCACGGTTGACAATAGTTGTAAGAGCGTTTACTGGAAACATTGATTGGATTGAATACATATGGGAAATTGTTATCGAAAAGTGATCCATCACATATGCTCCAAAATAATGTCGATAGAAACACAGGATAGACATATCGTGCGGCATCAGTATTTGGAGGAAAGGTATATACACTTTTATATATCAAGAATTGATTTTAGGGAAAAGATGTATTAATAAGTGAAAAGGTTCTTCGTGTGACGCGTGTTATCCCTTAGGAATTTATCAAATAGGTTTGATTACGCCGATGCAACTACACACGCGTACGAACTTGAGATCTTTGGGATTTTTAAATTTAGGAAATAATTTTTTAATGCATTTGGGTCATTAATTTGCCAATTTAATTTAGATTCTTTTTCTTTTGTTTGCATCATCTTTGTTATTAAATATCCCACATTGTGATAATAGATCAACCAAGAAAGGTGAAAAAATGTAAGAAACTGGACCCAAATTTACCGTGGATGACTGAGGGATTAAAACACTTTCTAAACATGCTCATCTTAGGGAATCATTTTGTCTTTTAATTAAAGTAGCATTATTTATATTAAAGTTTTTGTCAGTTTCGTTACAGTGTGGAACTAATGCTTTTAATGTGTTGTTTTTTATGTTTGTTTTTGTTCATATAATCTTTAATGTAAAAATCTTGAAGAGGTTTCTTCAATAAATTATTTCTGGTAAACCTTGCAGAGTAGATTTCTTCAAGTTTTGAGCCCGATTATTTAAGACGTAGACAATGACCCCGTAATCTATTTCAAACTACAACAAAAATTTTAACCCCCTCTCCTTGAAATAATCACATATAAAACATTCAGGCAACCTAGTTGAAAAACCTTTGGGAAATAAATATGACTGACAAACTCATGGCCAGTCTATGAATAAAATCACTTTACACTAACGTCAATCTAAGGTAAACCTCCCCCGACCAATAGCGAAAATAACAGAAATCTGCCGTCTCATTACCAATCAAGGCCATTTCACATTTGATAATAATCTTTATAAACAAAAATTTGAATTACCAATAGGATCGCCTCTTAGTGGAGTGATGGCATGTATTTTCTGAGATCTTCTGAGATATCATGCGACACTAAATTGACAGCAGCTTAAGCCTTAGTGTCTATTGAAAACCAACTAATAAAAGTGATCAAATAATTTTTTCCCATCATAACAACGAAGGAAAACCTCGAAAAATCATCGGATTCTGCTTAAGATCACTCAGAATTTGCAGCCACCAATATTTACACGAAGATATTTAAAATTATTTTTAAGGCCTTTCAATCTCCTATTTCATATTCAATACGAAACAAAAGGCTCATAAAATATTCCAAATTTTATAAAAGAAAACAATTCCCTATGACGAAAATGCTTTAATTCTTAGTTCATTCACAGTAAATGTGCGTTCAGATGTATACACTGGTTCATGATTTTTGGCTAATCCCCTTTTATCACAATGTAAGCTATTAATGACAAAGATGGAGACAAAATGATATACTTTAAACGAGATTTCCTTGATTATAAACCCAAAATACATTTTGTTCGTTATTTCTAATTTAAAAGTTCCCAACGTTTCTCGTTCGTGTGCATGTATAGACGCTCCAACGAAAACAAGCCTAGTTCACTGAAGTCATAGGAGATGAAGCAACTCACACAAAATCTTTTTCTACTTTGCCATGGATATTTAATTCATATACATATATATATATATATAGTGCGGAGTGTTGGAAAGATTAACAAAATAAAATTAACAATCGGCATATTTAATTTATTTGTTTTAATATTATTTTTAATCAATACACTTATTTGAGTAGATATCAGGTTTTAATTAAACAGTATAAATACACACACACACACACACACACACATATATATATATATATATATATATATATATATATATATATATATATATATATATTCTACCGGGCATAATTATTAGGCTACCCCAGTGTTTTAAAAAATGATGTATTTGATACTATTTTTTAGTATTTATTGCCAAGTGGATAATTGTAAATTTCGTCTAAAAGCAATCATTCATATAATGAAGGAATAAGATATGTATATAATAGCGTTTAGGGACTGTAGATAATCTAAATGGAGAACAAGATATTTGATTTTTGTTTAGAAGCATCGAAAAACCAGTTATAGTCATATATCGCAATTGTCTGTTATCGGTGCAATGGCCCTGATCATGTGACAAAAAACCGTCGACTCCAAGACAGATGTAGAATACGTTGCTACCGATGTAAAAAGACTTGTATGATGAACCAAGAAAAGACAAAGGGGAAAGATATCAATGCTGATCTCTTCTCTAAGCAACTAGCAGATAAGGCGCTTTCCCAGATTGCTGTCCATATTAACGACTTTAAATGCAGAACAATATTGAACATCGGCTGTTCTCATACACTATAATGAATGAATCTGTTTGCAAGTGTTGGAGAAACAAAATGGTGAAAGTATTAACCTCGAATAAGAAGACCCTTAAATGCTGCGGAGTAAGCAATATTGAGCCTGCTCTAAATAATATGGTTTCCCTCGGTGTCGCGGTTTTGGTGACCACCCAGTGTTTATAAGGTTTTGATCTTCTGCTAGAAGTTGTGAGGACTGCAAATAAGCAAATCTGGCGAAGTAAGCTTTGTCCAACAGGAAGGGACAACTCTAAACCGCCAACTGAGTGGCAGGCCAACTCAGCTCTGGACCAAATAAACACCAGAATGACATAATTTTTTATAAATGAATAAAAGTAATGTATTAAGGATTGAAACCTAAATTAGTGAATATTTTCCTTCATATAAGGCATTTAAAAATGAATTATTTAAAATATGAAGCAGTGTTTTTGTTTTTAATTATTTTAATAAAGTAAATTGCAAATTAATAATCTTTTGTTCTAAAAATATTTTCAACTGTTGATTTACTTCATTAAAAAATAAATGACATTAGAGTTACTTTATTGAAAATTATGAAAATCAGAAGGTGCTTCATATTATTTAGCATTTTTCCGTTTGCTTTATTAAAAATAATTAAAAACAAGTGTTTTTATTGAATTATTTTTACACGTCAATTAAAGAATAATTTAATTTGACGATTTGCGTTATTGAAAATAATTAAAACAAAAACACAAGTTCATATTTTGCATAATGTCTTTTCAAACGCCTTACGTAAAGAAAAATATTCACTAATAAATTACTTTTTTCAGTTATAAAAAACAGTTATGTTTTTCTGGGTTGTTCTATCCCGTTTTTCTATTTGGAGGTCGCTACTGTGAGAGGACACCGAAAGTGTCATTGGCCAACTCAAACCTATTTTTCATGAGCGAGCCCCACCTTATGAACTGCTCACTGACACTGCGACTGTGTCTCGAGGAAGGGCACTAAAATCATTTTTAGAAAGAATGGGATGTTCAGCTAAGATTCTGTTTTGCATACGCACCAATGGACAATGGAATAATCGAGAAATGTCATCGTAAATTAAAAAAATGAATTGCAGTCAAGAAGGGGTGTATGATAATGGAGGCGATATATTGGTATAACGTCACATTGTGTGACGATGCATCTCACTCCAATGCACCAGCGAACAAGGTACATCAAGTAAAGAGGATCGATGCAACATTTCCTTCTGAATGTGACTTTGTACAAAGTAGAAGTATGGGTAAAATATACACAAAATTGATGCACCAAAATTAACTGTAACATTCGATGTACCTAGCGAGTCTAGCGATGTAAATAGTTCGGATTTTGGCCAGAACTTGACTGATTTTACTAGAATCTCTCCCACTGTATCGTGGCATTCGAATATTTGTGTCATTTATGTGATGAAGTGATCGGGAGGGGGAATGTTATAGAAACGTAAGACCATCTTCTGATGATTAAAAGCAAGATGTTTACGCAGAACTTTGTGAGACATGAGAAGCAGGAAGTGATTGTGGGGAGCGTTTTGTTTTGTTTCTTGGTCCTGCTTCGTGGCTGTTGTTACGTGCAGATATTTGTGTGCCATTGTCGCTAGCGGGAGCAGTTTCATTTGGTTTACCCGTTTACAAGTGACGAGGGAAATTCTGGTTTCACGTGTATACATGTATATCTCAAACACTTCAGTTTATGAGTGAAAACGTATTTCGTATCTGAAATCGCCACCTAAAAATTTTTGTTAAATCAACTATTTTTATCTTGCCTCAATTTCTTTTGAACTGCGGATTATGAAAGGACACCTCACTACACACATAGAGATATTCAAACTAGTCACATAAATAAATTCTGTAGACGTGCATGCATTGTGTACATACATCCTGTTGATTAATCTTGAAAAACACCAGATATTGTAAACAGATTGTGGAATTTGTGCTAGTAAAAACAGCTCATCAACTCATCCCTGGGATTAAGCAACTTTAGTAATTAGATGGTCGACCATGAAAGGATGACCGATACTGAAAGATTCTTTAGGGATTCTCTGTATATCTGAGTTTATGTCTAAATAATATTATTTTGCTGAGCAAAATTGTAATTTATTATTCTTTTATGACTACGATCATTTGACGGTACTTAACGTGCTCATCTTTAAGAAGTTAAAAACTACTTTAAAAGAGTATGAGTGACTAGATACTCTTTTATTTCTGAGCGCGGTGGCCGATGAAATTAGTTCTTGAAATTAAATCCTGTCTCAATGAGTAAATAGTGATCAGGACTGGACACTCGTCAAACATCTGTCATTGAGGAAAAAACTAAGCAAAGAGAGATTTAAGAACGGGCATCTATATGTATATTCACTTGTTTGAAAAAGTGTAATATTTTCATAATTATGTAAGCCTTATTGCATGCACCCACACGTAATATTCCTCAGATGAACACTAAAAATGTAATAGCAATGCTATTTAAAGAAACATTTTAATACGAGTTGGAAAGATTTGGAAATAAATTCTTTATAATACAAACCGCAAAGTTCAAGATTACAAGTGTGTAGAACCCAATGAGAACAGAAAACCTGGCAATAATGAAGTAATAAATAATTACAGGGAGGCACATAGATTTGTAGAGCAACAGGCTACAAATCTGAGATCTTGTGGGTCATAAAAAAAGATGTAAAGAATTTAGCAGCAACCAAAATCGAGAACATTTGAAATTTTTTGAAAAATTTAATTTCTCTTATTTACAATTTTAATTTCAAATATACGCAGTATTCGTTACAAAACTTGCTTCAACAGGCACTGACTTAAAATGATCATCAATTATGTAACAGTTGGAATTTATCCTGACACAAAACGCTGCATATAAAATGCATATTTAACCATTTTTATTCCTGATGTTTAATGAAACGTGTCAAAAAAGTACAACTACTTGTAGCTAAAATCGTCATTTCTTTTAAATATGTTTCTCTATATTTCTGACATAATTATTTACAACATTTTAAGGAAACCTTTACAAAGGATGTAAAGATTAAAATTTATCGGCGCTGAAATTGAAATCTACGAAGCGTGTTAAAAATTCTGTCCGAGTCTGTCGCATTGATTTCGCATTGATGCCCTTGAGAAAAACAGAAATTCTTATCTTCTTCTTTTCTTATACGTTAACTATTATTATTACTCAAATGGAAATACATTAACAGCAATTATTTAATATTGAAAAATATATATCATTTAAAAAAAGCATAAATTGTTTTAATTTTGTACCTCGTCTTAATTTTAAAGATGCTGCATTCAAATCTCTCAATTGAGTCAAGTGAACGACAACGCGGGGAGCCGAGTTCGAATTCCAGTTGAATTCCTTGCATTCACTTACGCACAAATTTGTTTAGGAAAGGTATTAATCCGTCTCTTCCCTGCAGTTATAGGTTAAATAATAGGACAGATTGGATTCTGTAGCTTTGGCTGGCAACCAGTCTACCGCAGAAAGCAATGGTAACCTACTGTGGAATAATCTTCTGCCCAGTCGGTCATGTCTCTTCCGAGACATGATCACCCAAAGCACTTAACTGACTGACTGACTGACTGACTGACTGATATAAATGAAATATCGTAGGTAACCCAAAATGTTCTTTGCTTTTAATATTAGATTGAATCAAGAGCATTTCTTTTTATCAACCGTTATTCCATTTGCTTGAAAGGAATGTCAGATGAACATACATTTTCTTTTTAAAAATCTTTTGTTTTTCTTTTTTATATAGATTTTTAAAAAATACATTTTTTTAGCTTATGCTATTAGAGATTGTGATAAAATTAAAATAATCCCGAGACAATTTAAACGTTTTTCTCAGCTCATAAAAAACAATTGACAATAATTGATTCATGAAGTTTTGTACTGAAGATTTCTCAATGAACGATATTGTATGGTTGGGAAGAACAATTTATGTTGTTAAAAATTAAATTAATTAGCTGAAATAATCAACTTTATACGAAACGGTAGCCAATATCGTAACATATTCAAATGAAGCATTGAAAAATCATCGGCTTTACTCAGTTTGTAGTTACACAGGCAGGGGGTTTCCGCTAAACATGAAAATAATCATGGCTATTATTTCTGCAATTTCTTCAATCCATTCATATAAATTATTTATCTATAGTCGAAACAAAATGGATAATTTACAACAATGCAATATTTTTATCAAAGGCTAGTCATCGTACCAAAATATGATATTTTGTATATTATTGAATTCAAAACAAGCTTTATACTTTTAGCTTCAGTTACTGAAATAGAGGATTGATTCGAATGTGTACGTTTTCCAGTGAGTGCAATTCAGGGCAGGCATTTAAAATAATAATAATAATAATAATAATAATAATAATAATAATAATAATAATTTACTCTGGTCTTAAAAGAAATTTCTCAGTAAACAACATCCTATTTGGTGAAAAAAAACAAAAGATACCTAGAACAATAGGTATGCATAAATGTGTGTGCCCGTGTATTCGTATGCACGTGAGTGCACCACTCTATTTAAAGTATATTTAGCATTTACAATAAACAGCGTTTATACATATATTGTCATCCGCAGAAAGAACTGCTTCGCTGGATCATAGCTCATCATTACGGTTAGACATACGATTAATTCTAGCCAAGATTGAAAACCGACTTGAGAAGCTAGAGTTTTCAAAGTCTACCGTTCCGCCACAGTGCTCAATCAGGATGTGAGAGCGTAAACAGTCATCCGCATATATATATATATATATATATATATATATGGGGGAGGGTAAAATATTTTAAAGTTATAAGTATTCATTTTTTATATAAGGCATAAAGATGATTACTGGTTCTTCTAAGACAATATAGTTTTACACTAAATTATAGCTGATATTAACACTATTTTCTTAAAAAACGTTTTATTGATAGTGAGTAATTAAAGTGCTTATGAATTAAATTTCAAAAAATACTGCCGACATTCGTTTGAACATTACGATTAAAATAACATTACAGTATAATGTTACGCCTACAATATATCGTTTTAGTTTCTTTTTCTAAATACTCTAAATTTACTTTATAAATGCTTATTTCTAACGCTAGTATATATTTAATTTATTATTATCAAATATTTCCTTATTTCTTGAGTTAGTATATAATCTAAGTTGGAGAGATTAATGTTAGCTATCTACAATACTATGAGGGCGGTATGATTGTTTACTGACGTCTCCATGGTTATTTAGATCTTTGGCATATGGGTTGTAATAACCATTATTCAAGTCCAAGGTCGCATCGATCACTTTTTGTTGATAGTGGGAATATTTAGCTCGTGATCTTTGAAAGACTTTATCAGTTCCTTTCTTAATTGGTCTATATTTCTTGGACTTGGTTTACGGGGTAGAATTACACCGTCATTTCTATAAAATCTAATGTCCTTAATGTCGAAAAAATCTGAGTCGCTTCCAGATTTCAACAATTTTACATGCTTCTGATGAATCATTTGCTCCCATAAGAATATTAAAGTCTGGGTTATTTCTTTTGATCCAGAGATATGGATGAAAAGAAATAAAATACTGTAGATTTGTGTGACTCCTTTATAATTATGTTTTTGTGATCGCTTATAGGACAGTAATTTTTGTTAAATTTATAGCAGACATTAGCAAATTTTCGATGATGGGCTGGTGAAAAACACAAATATCGAATTGGATGAATATACATTCTTTCCTCCTTTTATATGCGTAAACCACTCTATGGCTTCTGGTGTTTTATGCCACTGCTTAATTTCTAGAGCTTTTTTATGTATTTGCATGCACTTTCAAGGATTTTTTGGCTGTTTATATATATATTGTCTAATTACTTAGTTTTTGGTCATCATAAAATTAGACCAGTACACATTTGTATTAAAAAGTGTTCAATACAATTATATTGTAGAACTTTTGAATATTTGCTATTCGTAAACGAGTCATTACGCGACCTAGGTTTCTACCATGAGTGGTGTCTTCAAGCGATTTGTAATAACTGATTTTAACGATTACATTTAAACCAGCATAGAATGCCAACCTCTATATGCAAAATAATGTCGAGAACACAAATGCAATACGCACCTTCATTTGTAAAACGCGTTTGAAATAATAGAAGCTTATTATAAAAATAGAAAAATATACTAATACCAATAATGAATAGGGCCACAAAGTACTGTCAATATTCGGGAAATATGTATACTTGTCAGCAACTCTTTACCCGGCTACCATGTTTCTAGTTTATTACAGTAGTATAAGTAAAATCCTTAAAAATGACTCATAGATTACCCACAAGTGCTCGCAGTTGACAAACATCTTAACAATTTCCACACTCATTAAGTTCATAAAACGCTAAAAAGTACCTCGTCAATCTTGTTTTAAAAGAACGTATTAAAGAGGGATTACTGCCAAAATACAATACAATATGTGTGTATATATGTGTGTGTGTGCGTCTGTGTGTGTGTGTGTGTGTGTGACTATACGGACAATGTTTATTAATAGCAGCTACTTTAAAATTAAATATCGTTATAAAAGTAAGTGGCTAGTATGGTAAATACCAATGAAGCTTGCGTGTCATCACTGCAAGATAAATGCCTTCAAAATGGGAATGCACTGAAAATCTTTATGAATTAATTCATATTCATAATATTAATATTACTTAAATTTTATTTGCGCTGTATTATCATTTATTTTAATTAAAATAAATTAATTAAAATTACATCATCATTAGCCAAACTGTATTTTATGTGATTTAATTAATAAAATAATTTATAGTATTATTATAAGCAAATAAATCACTAAGAGCTCTATTTGGACGATTGTATCTAAAAACAACCGGCGTCTAGCGTTAAATGATTTTTTCAATATATTGGGAGACATTAATTTTGGAATCAATTTTTAATTTTTCCATGGCAACTTTTATTCAGACTCTTTATCTACAGAAATGAGTATACAGTGAAGAATAAATAAAAAGAGAAATAAGGAAAAGTTAATATGAAAGTAAATCTTAGTCAAAAAGCAATTATAATTATTGCCATTTTTCATTTATTGAAAAAAATTCGTCTAATGCACTTTTGAATTCTTTTGAAGTGTAAGAAATGAGATAAGAAAAACACTCAAAAAGATTAATGATAAATGCATAAATTAATATTTGATAAAACAGTTCATTATAAAAATATTTAAGATTTTCAATAAAATAAAGGCGTCATAATTACACAGTAGCCACTCGGAATCATTTCCTTTCTTATATAGCCCTCTCCTATAGGTATATGTTTTTTTTTCTGGTAAAACACAATACAGTTGCAAACACAATTCTGTAAAATACAATTCTGGGCTCAATTATGTCTAATCAGTGATGCTGGATCAAACGACGAAGACGAAAATTAAATCTGGAACAATGACTGCGACGTAGATTACTAAAACTTCCAGGGTGATGATGACTGTTAAACTTCTAAAATCATATGCTACGTCGGGGATTAACTCCAACCCGACTTCCAGGTAGGGAACATTTTTCACTTCGTCGGGGATTACCACTCAACCCGACTTTCATCGGAAAAACTTTGACAAATCATAATCTCCGCTCTTCAAATGTATCGACGAAAAAAAAAACTTTATTTTTCTGTATATAAACAACTTCAATTCCATTTTGTCGGAGAACAACTTCAACCCGAATAAATTTCACAACCCCAATTTCAATTTTTTCAAAATGTCGACGATAGCTATCCACTCAATTTCACTTGGGACAATTTCACAATTTTCTTCTCCTCTTCTTTTGGCTCGCTAGTCAAAAGAATAATGTGCTACAAACGACCTTGTCTAAATCAATAGACTGGAGCCAAAATTAAATAAAATATCAATCTATCTATATATATATATATATATATATATATATATATATATATATATATATATATATATATATATATATAGGTATTGATGTCAAGTCCGTGAACGGCGTGGATAATCCAACAACATCTACTAAATACAAAATATTAAGTATTGTCATATCTGTATAGAGAGCTCAATTGATGTTATCCAGAGCAATATGATATTTATAAAGGAAAATTCAACACATCATTTAGATTGGCTATAAACTATAATTCCTTTTTAGAGCTAAATTAAAAATCATTTACTCAGACCACACTATATTCGTTCCATTCAGTACAAATATTTTCCAAGAATAAACATTTCTTTAAATAAAAAGGAAAACAAGTAAAAAGATTTTAAAACAAAGACATTGGCGTTATCTCAATTGTAAATCTCTAGACCAGTCAAGAAGAGGTCATCATTGTTGGATATTTAACCCTAAATATTAACACAATCACATATACTTATTTATATCCACATACACACATATCCATACATCTACAAATGTACATATAAATGCACCTGTGTTTATACTTACATATACCCACAGATACACATTCATCCATGCTTACATACAAATCTTGCTTTCGCATACTTACATATATATTTTTATGAAGTCAAGATTCCCACGTGTATGAATAGTAGTAACATATATTCAAGTATACTATCTATACTAACGATTCTCGCACATACTTACAAAATAGGTATATATTTTCTGACTTATACAAATACACACACATACGTATGTTTTCCTACAGACATGTCCGTACTTATATATATGTGTGTACATACAAATGTATTATTCATACATGCACTTATCTATTTATATCCATATGTAATTATTGTGTTCACACACTTATACATTCATGAAGAGCGGATCCATGTGCACACACACACACACACACACACACACACAGATACACGCACACACACACACACAAATATATATATATATATATATATATATATATATAAACAATCTTTTTAACGTATATCTATTCATTTTTTATCTATGATCTTTGTCTGTACTTAATTAATTTACTTAGAATATTTATTTTCTTTACTTGCCATATAGGGTGTAACAGCAATTCCATAGCCTGATACAAAGTTATTATTTAAATTTTTGTTGTATATTCTGACTAATTAATTAATATTATCCACGTAATTAAATTCATTAACAAGGAAAGTGTTGATATTGTCAAATAAGTATTTATTCTGTAATTATTTATCACAATGTTCCGGATTTAAGGTATCTACGAACGTGATGACATGCAGGCTAATAAGATGTCATTATCATTCCACGGGTATGTCAAAGTATACAACCACTTACCCACGCAAAAATCATTTTGGCCCCCGCCTTTACTCATCTAAGCAAAAGCATTGATATGGTTTTCTTCTTTGAACAAATGACTGATAATTTGTTCTTCCAATGGGGAAGTGCGAATTTTCAAACGCATGCCTAACAGGTAGACTAGAGGCGAGACATATGCGAACAAAATACATTTTTTCATAAAATCATAACTTTTGTCAGAAAATGCAAAGATCTATGTCTCGTACCGACATTTTCTATTGTTATATGTCATCATATTTGCACAAACGTAAATATTATGACGAACACCTAGAAATGAATAAACTTCGAAACTTTAAAATATATTTTTTTAAAATTAAAGATCTTCAATCATAAATCTTTTCTCTTTTCCCTTTAATCTGATCAATTCCATCGGACGCATAATATTCGCCATAAATCGAAGAAAGGAAATATCTAAGCAAGATTCATTTATTTTCTAATTATATTATTAAGTTAATTTGTGTTTCTGAAATTAAATATTTTCAACATTCATCTTCTTCTTTACATCTTTGTTACTCTCTGAACTTCGAAGATGAAGTGTTTTCATTATTCCAATTATTATTCGGACAACTCTCTTTGTTATTATCTGACGTTCGAAAGGTGAATTACAGTCTATTGTTTTCAACAGCTTCTGTTTCCATAGCAACAAGAAGGACCGCGACTGGCATCACACAGAGAATACACATTTTTATTATTCTCCTCCGTGTTCTGGATGACACTATGTATCCAGCACGGTTCCAACCCCAGGGCATTTCAGTTAAACAATACGTGCAACCTTGTAGCTACCGGAAAACGCCTGGCATCCAAATCTTACGATTTCTCTTCCACACCGGTTTCCACCACCTCTTTATATGGTAACACAATACTTTTCATAGATGTAGTTATTGTGTATTGATTATTCAGTAATTGATCTATCACAATTATCATCGTTATTTGATTTGATATCCTCTCCGATTCTTAGATTTTTAAGCCTAGTGATAAGGGCCATATGTTAGGTCCTACCACTAGCATTGAGAATAACACTTTCCTCGATAGATGAGCTATTCCAAATAATGCTGCCAGCAGCACACTTCCCAAAGGCATCAGGTATCCCGATCACGTTTTGCGAATCAGAAATATTCGTGAAAAATATCCCAAGTACTGGAAACACAAAAGGTACAGGATAAATTCATGGATGCTCTGGTGCACTATTGTAATGTCAGAGAGATTTCTCTCCAAGCAATTTTTAGTCCAGATGTTCATATCTAACATGAACTTTAATTGCTCATTCTCAGCTAATTATTATTATTATTATTATTTACATATTCATACCAAATGTCTGATTGTTATCACTGAAAGTTATGAGATAGCAATTTGCTGCATATCTGAAACATTTTCGTCACTACCCGACAGATGCCAGCAATGTTGTGATTTGAGCAGTATCAAATATTATTGTATTTCTTCTTCTTCTTCTTTGTACCATGTCCTTTCAGGACGTAGCCGATCATGGCCTTCCACGTCTCCCTATCCCTGGTGGCTCTTAGCACGCGTTCTCGTCTCTTTTCCCAACCCCCGCTTTGCCATCTACCTGCTCAGGCCCGTCGAGTATGTTACACGCTGCTTTCTCCTGTCTCTCTTTCCCTCTGTCTGGCCTCCTTCCTCATTACATGTCCCAAGAACTTAAGCTGTCTTTTTCCTGAATCTTCAGAGATCACATGGTCGTAGCGTTAGGCATATTATTTGAACGTTTGCTTCATCCCATAGCGCCATTTATGCTTACCAAAAGTGACAAACTTAGTACTCACGTTCGTTTCCGGGTCCGCTGTTCTTGCGAGGAGCAAACGCGGAGAACAAGGGTTGGCTCCGTATTCGAGAGAGCCAATCCATTCCACCCGTTTAATCAGTTCTGAGTTCGTTAGTAGGTCGAAGGCATGAAAAACCCCGGGACCTCCAATTGCTTTACCAGATGGAATTGCGACGAATGAATGCCAGCTATCCTAAGGAAAACTTTGGAGGGAACAAACTACTAGACGGCTGAACTGGTCGCCTTTACACACGGTTTGATTTGCACCCCAGAGGCGCTTCGGACTTCCACCGGAATTTTCTCTGGCTTCAACCCGAGCGGGCACTATCTTTCGGGTCCGACTGGTACGCAAAAGCAACTCAGTGACCAAACAGAACAACGGAAATAAAATGAGAAATTCTTATTAGGGATTGGAGCCACTGAAAACTGAAAAATGATCAAACATATAGAATAGAAAGGAAATTGTGAAAAAATTTGTAAAAAGAAAACAGCGATCTCTTCATCAATATGAAAGTCAGCAGGAACAAGAGGATAATAAATTACCCTTATGATTAGCCTCCACGAAATTCATAAATTGTAATTATTAGTTAAAATTAATTACAGTAACTTTAATATATTCTTTGAGATTTTACTTTTTTTAATGTTATAAAATACCAGAAAAATAGAAAAATATGTTTGCCTACTTATAACAGATCGTCCAAAATTATTTTGCTGATAGTTTGGCTAAGTTTAGAGATTTCATGGGATCGATGGAAAAGTGGAAATGTCTATTTTCTACCAAGAGGTGCGTCTAAAGTCATATGTTAAAAGTGACAAGCATGGTGATAAGAAATATTTCCATTTTATTTCCCTTACAATTTTCCATACATGATTCTTGCATGACTATTTGCACATGATTCAAATTGCAATTTTTAATTAAAAATCATTGGTTCATTTGATTTAAACTATATGCATCTCAGTTTTTAAAACAGTTTTATTTCATAACGTTTCAAGTTTTAACGAAAATATTAAAAATCAATTTTAAAATATTAAACGGAGTTTATTTTCATGTGGCTCAGAAAGAAATTGAAGAGAAATTAAAAAGAAAAGTGGGTTCTTCAGCAAGAAAATGTTTAAAGAAACAGGTGCTTCAAGACTAAAAATAGAGAAAATATGAAGAATATTTTTTCAAAATATTGTAGAAATCACCGCAAAGTGTCGTGATCGAACCTTAAGTCGAATCAAATCACTTGACTATTGCGTATTCGGAATATGAATTTCGAACTGAAGCTAATCGTACTGCAGAAGCGCTTACCACTTGAGAAAGCCCCAAGCGAACTGAAGAACGTGTGGTAATGTAAAAATAATTTGCATTGGTGGTTGACGGATACAGTCGAAAACTTGTCGGCTATTTCCACTGCATGCCGCAATAAATGCATCCTAGTGTGAGTGGGTGGGGATTTCATAGTTATAGTCAAGTAACGTAACGTTACTTAGAAAGCAACACAATGTGGAGTATGATTTTAGTTTATTGATGTACTGATTACAACCATAGGTCATCTCAAAGATAATGATGATACCAAAATAAACGAAGAGTGTTCTTTAACGTTCTTGAATAAGAAGTTTTATTTGTTGTAAGGATCACAACCAAGAAGCGTTAAGCTAAATCATATATTCGGGCAAGACGATGTAAATGTGTTCCAGGTATTAATTCCATACTAAATTTAAATATATTCATACACTAGAATAGAAAACAATATTCAAGCAAAAGTTTATAGGAATCAATAAAAACTGTTGCAATAAAGCTAATGTTGAAACAATATAAAAGTAAGTAAACTTGATTCATAGGAAGCTGAAGGAAGTTTTAAAATGTCAAAAAGCTATATAAATATTTAAAATGATAAAATATTTTTCTAGGTCTATGGGATGTGGTGTTTATCAAACATATATCTATATTGCCTTTTTTCTTTGAAATTTTTTACAAATGAAGATTTATGTTTCATTTTGCATAATAAAACTCACAGAATAAAAGTTATTATCAATATTTTTAATAAGTACAATATATAAGCTAAAACTCGAACTCTCTCTTCTCCATATAAATGGAAGAATATCATAAACATTTTGTCAATAACGTTTGATTTATATAATAGTGCATGCTAAACTTTTCTGTAATATATTAGAGGTAACTAAATCGAAAAAATAATTTCTTTTTCAATTTTTCTTCTTACTTATGGCACAAAGATTATGAAAATAAAATCAACATTTTCTAATGTTTTGAAGCGATTTGTCTCATATGTTTGACAATAGCGCCTGGAGTTACCAACTAAAAAGCAATATATTTCTTTCAAAATATTTACGGGGAGGATTAGACTTTTCAAATGAATGTTTGTTTTCATATGATAGTCTCTTTCAATTTTAGTTCGATTTACGACGTAGCGCACCACGTCATTCTGTCATGTGGCTCCTTATCAGAACGTCATTTCAATAGACATCATCACCGAAATTTCCAATTTGTTGTAAAATGATGGAAACGTTTTAACAGCTTCTCCAGCAGAGTTAAGTTAATTGTCGAGTCTCTTTACACAAAATTAATAATCGCTTGTGTAAATTCAGTTGTTCATTTCTTTCAGTTTGAAAAAAACAATTTTCAAGCTAAGATTTGGAAATATATTCCCGAAGATTGAGAACAACTTCGAAAAACAAATAACCTCCCAATAATTGAGCTGTAGAAAATATTTGAATAGCTGCTCCTGATAATTTCTGGAGTGTGAAAATAAAGTCTGAGACAAAAAGCGTCTCATTTCAATCATGTAAAACAAAATAAAAATATACATTTAAATATTAAGTAAATTTTCAGAGTAATCATGGAATTTAATTTTTTTTAATTACGCTAGCCATTTTCTTTTCTAATATTAAATTTGTTACTTTAAATTGGAAATGTTTTTCACTGAAAACATCTACCAAGTATGTACTTTTAAAATAAATTGTTATCAAAAAATCTCTTGCACAACTTTTTTTCTAAAAACGAGTTTTTTTTCTTCTTTTCGTAGACAAAATAATCTATTGGGACCCTGTCTTAAAATTAGCCACCAAACCTACATGTACATTTATAGTTGTTTTTTTTTTCAGATAAACTGCTCTTGCAGAAAACACAAAGTTATTTTCTCGATTTTAATCGATTATTACAGCAAAACATTAGATAAAATTTGAATTTAAAAATCTTTCGGTTCTTCTATGCGAAGGAAATGATAACCGATTACTAATAAGAATAGATACTAAAGTTATTATTAAAATACGTAAAACGCTATTTATATCCATTACATATTTATTAAAACTTGTATTGTTCAATTCAACAATAATTGGTCATATAGTGAACAGAGGAATCATGATGTTTTTTCATCTTAAATTATTTTTGGCTGGTAATTGCATCGTCATTGTAAAATACCATTTTTTATAATGTTTTCATTATTTTGGGCGACACAAGATTTTCTGAAGTAAAATAACAATAATAAATAGAAGAGAACATTATAATTTCAATTTTAATGCATAATTTTATTTTTGATTTAGTTTCAATATTTAGTTCCAATTCTAATTTCACTAAATTTATTTTTGTTTCGCATTTTTTTACAATAAATCTAATTTGACTCGATTTAGAAATTTTAATTTTGTATACGTAGAGTAATATGGGGATACTCAAACGGAATATGGCACAAATACTGGAGTATCATTTGTACATGGAACCCTAGATAAGAATTACTTAAATTTCCTTGATATTTGCTCTTTTGGTGACGCCTCAGGAGAGAGAAACTAAGCATCCCATTTCCCGAAGAAGAATTTCTGACTGAAAGGTCAGCCTCCTGAGCCTCAAGCACATGATACGAAATTTCAAACCCCGACTGATGTTCTTACTGTACCAGGGAAAAGGAAGGATAATAAACAGCCTGAAGCCAAATTAATTCGATGGAGCAATTTAACGGCTGCATCAAACTCATTTTTTAAAGGAAGGAGATGAAGTAGCGATTTCTGTTTTTACGTCTGATTATTGAATTGCTATTTGTATTACAATTTAGAAGAAAGCAGACATCAATGAAAGACATGTTTATTTAAAACTTGTTGTGGGGGTGTAATTATTAAAGACGCACACTGAAAGAAAGATGTTTCAAAAATTATGTGAATAATATTTCTTATGGGTGTTATATAGAAGACAAGATCTGCCATTCCACCTACAATTATCAATTAAAGAACAAAGATAAGCAGAATGCGAGATGATAAAGTTGAATACACAAAAATCTTTATCAATAATTTATAAATAATAGCCAAAGTGAAGAAGAGGCTAGAGATGTGCAAATATCTCTCCCCATACAATAATCATATAACTCAATCAGAAGATCGAGTGTGGATATTAGTAACTTGTAAAAAGTATTATTTTAGGGAAGAAAAACTATGAATTGCATAGACGTGTCTTGGGTGGTGTGAGCAAAATTAAATGAAAAGGGACAAGTTAATCGGAAAGGTCAAAAGGAAACTGTTGTGGATCCTGGGAAGGAGCCCGCACAAATAAATGAACAACGACCAGTAATTGGGATAGAAAATAAGTGTATTAACGTAAGGATACAGATTTGAATGAAGATTAGTAGTCCAGGATTACAGGTTAGTAAAAGTATCTGTACAAATCTCTAGAAGTGAAGCCGTAGTATATTGAGTATGTCCGCGTCGGAAGCTGACGGGTACTGCGTAATAATCTTCTCGATGAGTGGAGCACAGAGCTACTATGAACTTCTAGACTCTCGTATTCTCCGGTTAACTCTCTGTGAAAACGCGGTATTCTCCTGTCACGCTTTTATAGCAGTAGTATAAGTATACTCTCGATGAATTCATCTTTATGAAAAGGGAGAACCCCACAAAAGAAACAATGCCAATAACTCACAATCTGTGACATTTTATACTAAATTAATCGAATAAAAGTTTTAAGAAAAACACTGAAGTACGAAGACTATTTTAAAATGGTAATGATGGACGAGGTGTGCAATATGAATGAAAGACGGGGTTGTACAAGGTGGAGATTATGAGGATAAGGATGACAGATAACGATTAATCCTTACTTGTTAAGCTTCGGATATTTAGTGAAGTAATCACAAAGCGTTGTGGTGCACTGGATATCGGCTCGGAACGAGAAATCGGGGAGTTCAAATTCCAGCAGAATTCATTGCATTCACTTACGCGCAAATACCCTTGGAAAAGGAATTAATCCGTATATTCCTTCCAGTTATGGGTTAAATAACAGGACAGATTGGGTTCTATAGCCTTGGTCGGCAACCAGTCTACCGCAGAAAGCAATGGCAACCTACTGCGGGATAATCTTCTGTCCAGTCAGTTATGTCTCTTTCCAGACATGATCGACCAAGCGTGTATCACGTATGGCACTTAACTGACTGAATCACAAAGCTGCAAGTCTTGGAAAAAATCTGAGTTAAAATGTCTTCCTATCTTTATAACACGGAAGAAATGAAGATGATTCGTCTTTGTTGAAGTATCATAACGTGTCTTAGCTCCAAGGGTTTGAATTAGTGAAATTAAAGAATGGAGCTCATTTGAACATTTGCCATAAAAATGACGAGAGAATAGAAATTGGCTTGCGACGTTGTATCTGTGGGGAAGAGGGTATCGGGTGGGAAATAAGCCTACCCTTATAACATATTGCACATACACCACGTCATTTATTAGGCACTTTTGTATTGTCAGGGCGGTTGCTGTTGCGCGATGTTAGCTACCTAATCTTGTACACTGATATGCAGTATGCCAAACAAGGTTAATATTTTAAAAAGATTCTTGCTTTGTGTCTAAGATAAATAAGTATTTTCAATTGGTGTTCAAAAGCGGTTTCGAAAACAGAGAAATGCCAGTAGTTGAACTGAGATTTCCGACTCGAAGCACAATATTCCTACTCTGTTTACCTAAGTTTGGCTTTGAGCCATAATAAGTTCAGTCAAGTGTTTTAGAGCTTCTACCCAGATACGCTCGTTAACAAGCTTGACAAGCAAAGAAGTTCTTTAAGTTAGATATTTTTAGCAGTCATGCACGAGATTAAAACAGCAAATGCTTCGTTTCTGGGAAACTGGTACCACTGATGAAAAAGACGCAACATAATCTTTCTATCTATTTAGTCTGGCCCATATTCAGAACTGAACAAATGTATTTCTTTTCTTCGTAAACGTGATTTTTATATTTCACAAAAGATTTAATCTCCGTATAATAAAGCAGAGCTATTTTATTTTATTATTTATCGTTGATATATGAAATAAAAAAGTGAAGCGATTATTATAACAACGAAAATTAAATTGAATCCTTAGTCAGAATTCTCCATTATAAGCAATTTTTGTGCAATTAAGGTTCTTCTCCGGATGGACAGGTTGTTCCTCTCCATGAAACTGTATTACAAATTTGAAGAGGCTTTGAAAGTTTCCTCGGGTTATTTTTTTAATCTTTTTCAGGGACAAGAACCTTATGTGTATAGTGCTGATGGCAAATCCAGCAGTCCGCCTTTCTGCAATTTCCTTCACCAATTCTTTTTCCACTTGAGAATACTTGGCCTCTTTTCCTCTACCGGGAGCTCTTGAAGAAGGTTTTGCTGCCATATTTTTTCTTTGTATTTTATCCATAATCTTCTATTTGCTTCGTTTATAGTGCACTTTCTTCCTGTTGCAAGATTTCCTACTTGTTCTGCCACAGCAATAATTTTTCCCTTGATTTTACTGGTGTAACTTGTTCTTCTTGAATTCATTTTTGACGCGGATCGTTTGTTGGTCGTTTATACCCGTTTTGCCCATGTTGATTTCTACCAAAATACATTTTGTTATTCCGATAGTCTTTATCAATCAGAATGTATCACGCCGAAAAATAATAGCGGAGTCCATAGTTCGTCGTATAGCCGTAAGTTTCTCACAAAAAATCGTTTGAAACATAGAATAACATTATTCTAATTTACTTTCATGATAATTCTTATTTGATTTTACATTTGTATGTATTGTTCGATTCATATGATTGTATTTGACATCAGTATGTGGTCGCAATCACCAAATGTTAGTGTCAAATTGTCGTAGGTTTATGGTGAGTAGACATTTCGCTATTGAAATTGACCTATGAAACGGAATGATTTAAAGATCTTTTTCACTGTGCATAATACGCCTCCCTAATTTCTCCAATTATTTTTAGAAAAAAAATTGTATTATACATGGGGAATTATGGTAATTTGTAATGTATGATTCGCTGTTATTAGCAAATCTATATGTGGAACAAGGAGTAAAATGAAAGAAGAAAAATTATGATTATCACCAACTGATTTATTTGATAATTATTTCTTTCACCAAATAGCAAATACCATAAAGCCACAATCATTATGTGGAGTTTCAGTTTGTCTCATATAAACAATATTTATGTTTGCGATAATAACAATTATATAGAATTAAATAATCCTATGTGTTTATATCTAAATTACTTGCAAAGTAATAAAAATGCTACTATTATTAGAAACGCCTACGATCTCACCATGACAGCATTTACCATTAGGTGGCAGAAAATAACAACGTGATATTAAATAATAATAATAATAATAATAATAATATGTCAGTTGTTGCTTGGCAGCCCATTTAGGAGAAGGAAAACTCCGAACAACAACCCGCAACTCAAGGTGTTAATCGTGCCGAGGAGTGAATGGCTACTGCGTTATGAGGTCACAAACGATCCCCTACAGGCTTCGGGACCCTGTTTGTAAAAGACCGTTATCCAACGTGCCGGGCAACTTTGGGTGGACTTTTGGACCCGTGCGTCACTCGTGGGAAAAACATGAAAAATACAAATAGAAATAAAAAGTCCAGTATGGCTCTTCCAGTGGATAAACAGGGAGCCCGTCCTTCAGGAGGGTACCTACCTGAGGTCGAAAAATCTGCCATAGGAACAAACTCCTACACAAAGAATGAATCTTCAGGTCCCCACAACCAGGATAATCCTAATGATGGTCCTGAAAATTCACCAGCTAGATCTACAATCGTATATTTAAAGAAAGAAAAAATAAAATGGTCTCGTGAGGAGTACAAAGTCGTTATGACTGCATTTCATGAAGCGTTACGCAAACCTCAAAAAAAACATGACTCGCCAAACATATGACATTTGGCGTGAAAAAGTTGGTTATGCAAATAGAAAGTATATTGACGAAAATAAATTAGCCAATGTACGTAGGTACATTATTCGTAATAACCGACTGACAGCGGCTGAAACTAATGAAATTAAAATAATTGTAACAAGAAGAGACGAATCAACAAAATATGAAAAGGAACCGGAATCAGAAATAAAAAGTAATAACACCAAACAAGCCACAGGTCATAATGTAGAAACCGTGAAACACGCAAATCACTGCGAAGATAATGCTGTAAGTTTAAAAGTGCTGGAAAGGTGTGATCTGAGTCAGTTAAAAGACAAAAATAAAACGAGTTCAGAACACATCGAAGATAATTATTTGACGGAAAATAAGAACAATATACAGGAAGCCAAGATAGAAATAAAAAACCATCTAAGTCAAATACAAAATATTACAATGGAGGAACGTGAACAGCTCCCAAAATTACAACCAACAAAACATAACCTCCGTACTATTAAACTCTACAATGCAGCACTGAAATCAATACTGGATGAAGACACTCATACAAATCTTAACGAAGTAATATATGCATCAGCAACAGCAGCAATCAAAATAAAAACAAGGCAGTCTCGCAGGCGTGAAGATCCACCTTGGAAAAGAAAAATACAAAAAGAAATCGAACAACTTAGAAGCGAACTATCACTACTGGATGAACTGAGTAGAGGAATAAATGTAAGAACTAGGAAAAGCAGAAGAGCCGAAAAAAAAATAACATCAGGAATGTAAATGAAGTCTTATCAAATAAAGAAAAAATAAAGCAAAAAATCCAACTGAAGGCTCAAAGAATAAGACGCTATGAAAAAAGAGCAAGATTTTACAGACAAAACAAGATTTTTCAGACTGATACAAAGAGATTTTACAGGAAAATAGGTAAAAAAAGAATTGAAGTGACAGTACCCCCCAGAATGGAAGAAGTCACACAGTTCTGGGAAAAGATATGGGCTTGCCCTAAAGAACTTAACAAGGAAGTACATTGGATTACGCAAGAGATAGAACGAATGAAAAATAAACCCGAACAGACATGGTCTGGAATTACAGAAGATGATGTTAAATTTGCACTAAAAGAAGCACACAATTGGAAATTCCCAGGAATAGATAAAATTCCTAACTTTTGGCTATATTATTTAAATGCAGCACATAAAAAACTAGCCAAATAACTTCAAGAAATGGTTGACGATCCCATTAAAATTCCTGCATGGATGACCAAAGGAATTACATTTCTTCTACCCAAGAATGGTGACACAAACAACCCGAAAAACTACAGACCAATTACATGTCTTCCGACAACATATAAACTATTAACATCTATTTTAACAAAACAGACATATTTATTCTTACAAAGAAATGACATGATACCGCTTGAACAAAAAGGGTGCAAACGTGGCTGTTATGGTTGTAAAGACCAATTGCTGATTAACAAAATGATCCTGGAAAACTGCTACAGTACAAAGAAAAATCTTAGTACAGCCTGGATAGACTATCGAAAGGCATTCGATAGTGTGCCACATGACTGGATTTTAAAGACTTTAAATATATACAAGATATCGCCCGTCATCATCAATTTCATCAAACAGTGCATGTCTATATGGAAAACAACCCTTTACCTCAATCATATAAATGGAACCTATAAGTCTGATGAAATAAACATCAAAAGAGGTATATTTCAAGGTGATTCTTTATCTCCCTTACTATTCTGCATATCATTAATAGCACTAACCAGTCAACTTAATAAGACAGAATGTGGTTATAAAATAGGACAAAAGGAAATAAGCCATCTATTTTACATGGATGACTTGAAGTTATATGCTAAGAATGATAATGAGCTGGAAGGTCTTCTGCAAACTGTAAAAGGCTTCAGCGAAGACATTGGAATGAAATTTAATTTGAATAAATGTGCTAAAGCTACAGTTTTACGTGGATCAATACAAGAAACATCCTCAATTAGCCTAGACCCTGCTGTCACAATAAAAGAATTGAAACCAGAAGAAGCTTATAAATACCTAGGTGTAAATGAGAGTGAAAACATTCACCATAAAAAAATGAAAGAAATAGTGCGTAAAGAGTACTATAGAAGGCTACGAATGATATTAAAAACTGAATTAAATTCACAGAACAGAGTTATGGCCATTAATAGCCTTGCAATCCCAGTTGTCCAATATAGCTTTAACATCTTAAACTGGACTCTAAACGACATCAGGCGAATGGATGCTAAAACAAGAAAGCTTCTTTCTAAGCATAAGATGCATCATCCAAAGGCTGATGTAGACCGTCTATACATACCCCGTAAAGAAGGTGGAAGAGGTCTTATTCAGCTGGAATTGTCATACAAGACAACAACTATTGGCTTACTAACATACATAGAAACAACAAAGGATTGGATGATACAATTAGTAAGGCAACATGAAGAAAGAAAGAAAAATATTCAATAATAAAAGAAGGCAGTAAATTCAAACAAGATTTACAGTTAGTAGATTCTGTAGAAAAGAAGAACGGAAACCAAGAGCCGGCTATTGCGGCAAAGAATATGAAAATGAAAGCCAAAGATAAAGCTCTTGAACAGATGAAACAGCGCTGGCAAGACAAACCTCTGCATGGCCAATATCCAGTACGTGCCAATAAATCCAATGTTGACAAAGTTAATACTCATCGATGGTTACGTGCATCTGGATTAAAGTCTGAAACTGAAGGATTTATACTTGCAGCACAAGACCAAAGTCTTTTCACGAGAAACTTTCAGGCAAATATTATGCATAATAATTATGGATCCAAAATGCAGGTTTTGTGATAAACACCAAGAAACAATAGACCACCTAATCTCAGGCTGTTCTGTGCTTGCCCCAAATGAATATAAAAATCGCCACGATAGAGTTGGGCAATATTTACATTGGGCAATATGCAAACATTATGGAAAAGCTGTAGGCAAACACTGGTATGAACATCACCCAGCACCGGTTACAGAAATAGAAAATGTCACCATTCTATGGGATTACACCATCTACACAGACAGAAAAATTGAAGCAAACAGGCCAGACATTATTGTTAAAAACCAGAAGGAGAAAACTTGTCTATTAATTGATATGGCTTGTCCAGCGGATTGTAACATAGCAATCAAGGAATTTGAAAAACTGTCATAATATAAAGACCTGGAAATTGAAATAGAAAAAATGTGGAAATTGAAAACAAGAGTTGTGCCAGTGATAGTAGGTGCACTTGGAATGATAAAAAATGGAACAAAACAACACATTGAAAGAATCCCTGGAAACCCCAGCTTAAGAGATATACAAAAAATTATCTTATTAAGTACATCCAACAAACTAAGGAAAACTTTATCTATGTAATGCTGGAGATGATAGGGAAGATAGAAAAACATGAAATGGAGCCAAAACAACACGCCACTACCTGCCTTAGGTCTCCCCGCAGACTTGGTTGGTAGTGAGACCAAAGCAGAAATCGAAATATGATGAAAAATGACATAATAATAATAATAATAAATGGATTCTAAAACAAGAAAGCTTCTTTCTAAGCATAAGATGAATCATCCAAAGGCTGATGTAGATCGTCTATACATACCCCGTAAAGAAGGTGGAAGACGTCTTATTCAGCTAGAATTGTCATACAAGACAACAACTATTGGCTTACTAACATACATAGAAACAACAAAGAATTGGATGATACAATTAGTACGGCAACATGAAGAAAGAAAGAAAACATATTCAATAATAAAAGAAGGCCGTAAATACAAACAAGATTTACAGTTAGTAGATTCTGTAGAAAAGCAAAACAGAAGCCAAGAACCAACTATTGTGGCAAAAAATATGAAAATGAAAGTCAAAGATAAAGCTCTTGAACAGATGAAACAGCGCTGGCAAGACAAACCTCTGCATGGCCAATATCCAGAACGTGCCAATAAATCCAATGTTGATAAGGTTAATACTCATCGATGGTTACGTGCATCTGGATTAAAGTCTGAGACTGAAGGCTTTATTCTTGCAGCGCAAGACCAAAGTCTTTTCACTAGAAACTTTCAGGCAAATATTATACATAATAATATGGATCCAAAATGCAGGTTTTGTGATAAACACCAAGAAACAATATACCACCTAATCTCAGGCTGTTCTGTACTTGCCCCAAATGAATATAAAAATCGCCACGATAAAGTGGGGCAATATTTACATTGGACAATGTGCAAACATTATGGAAAATCTGTAAACAAACACTGGTATGAACATCACCCAACACCGGTTACGGAAATAGAAGATGTCACCATTCTATGGGATTACACCATCTACACAGACAGAAAAATTGAAGCAAATAGGCCAGACATTGTTGTTAAGAACCAGAAAGAGAAAACTAGTCTATTAATTGATATGGCTTGTCCAGCGGATTGTAACATAGCAATCAAGGAATTTGAAAAACTATCAAAATATAAAGACCTGGGAATTGAAATAGAAAAAAATGTGTAAATTGAAAACAAGAATCGTGCCAGTGATAGTAGGTGCACTTGGAATGATAAAAAATGGAACAAAACAATACATTAAAAGAATCTCTGGAAGCCCCAGCTTAAGAGATATACAAAAATTTATCTTATTAAGTACATCCAACAAACTAAGGAAAACTTTATCTATGTAATGCTGGAGATGATAGGGAAGATAGAAAAACATGAAATGGAGCCAAAACAACACGCCACTACCTGCCTTAGGTCTCCCCGCAGACTTGGTTGGTAGTGAGACCAAAGCAGAAATCGAAATATGATGAAAAATGACATAATAATAATAATAATAAATGGATTCTAAAACAAGAAAGCTTCTTTCTAAGCATAAGATGAATCATCCAAAGGCTGATGTAGATCGTCTATACATACCCCGTAAAGAAGGTGGAAGACGTCTTATTCAGCTAGAATTGTCATACAAGACAACAACTATTGGCTTACTAACATACATAGAAACAACAAAGAATTGGATGATACAATTAGTACGGCAACATGAAGAAAGAAAGAAAACATATTCAATAATAAAAGAAGGCCGTAAATACAAACAAGATTTACAGTTAGTAGATTCTGTAGAAAAGCAAAACAGAAGCCAAGAACCAACTATTGTGGCAAAAAATATGAAAATGAAAGTCAAAGATAAAGCTCTTGAACAGATGAAACAGCGCTGGCAAGACAAACCTCTGCATGGCCAATATCCAGAACGTGCCAATAAATCCAATGTTGATAAGGTTAATACTCATCGATGGTTACGTGCATCTGGATTAAAGTCTGAGACTGAAGGCTTTATTCTTGCAGCGCAAGACCAAAGTCTTTTCACTAGAAACTTTCAGGCAAATATTATACATAATAATATGGATCCAAAATGCAGGTTTTGTGATAAACACCAAGAAACAATATACCACCTAATCTCAGGCTGTTCTGTACTTGCCCCAAATGAATATAAAAATCGCCACGATAAAGTGGGGCAATATTTACATTGGACAATGTGCAAACATTATGGAAAATCTGTAAACAAACACTGGTATGAACATCACCCAACACCGGTTACGGAAATAGAAGATGTCACCATTCTATGGGATTACACCATCTACACAGACAGAAAAATTGAAGCAAATAGGCCAGACATTGTTGTTAAGAACCAGAAAGAGAAAACTAGTCTATTAATTGATATGGCTTGTCCAGCGGATTGTAACATAGCAATCAAGGAATTTGAAAAACTATCAAAATATAAAGACCTGGGAATTGAAATAGAAAAAAATGTGTAAATTGAAAACAAGAATCGTGCCAGTGATAGTAGGTGCACTTGGAATGATAAAAAATGGAACAAAACAATACATTAAAAGAATCTCTGGAAGCCCCAGCTTAAGAGATATACAAAAATTTATCTTGTTAAGTACATCCCACATACTAAGGAGAACTTTGTCTATGTAACGCTAAAGATTTTAGGGGATATATAAAAAAACATGAAATGGAGCCATAACAATACACCAATACCTGCCTTAGGACTTCCTGCAGACGTTGTAGGTAATGCAACCATAGCAGAAATCAAACTATGATGAAAAATGACAACATAATAATAATAATTCGATGTTTAAACACTCTGAATAAATTCGAAGTTATCTGTTGCAGTATAAGGCATTGCGAAAAGCTGTAAGTAGTGATAAACTAAATCGGAAAAGTAGGAGGTGCAGACAGACCTGAATGTACGATATATATATATATATATATATATATATATATATATATATATATATATTCTCCTCTTCTTTGCTGTTTTTATCACAGCGTTTATATATCAATCATAGCCTAGCATATGTGTTGATTCTTTCTAGTTTGCTCAAGGCAATGTGTATACTACATAAATCAAAATGAAATAGACCAACAACATCACTAACACAGAAATAATAATAATGATAATAATAATAATAATAATAATAATAGCACTAACCAGATAACCAGATAATAAGACAGGCTGTGGTTATAAAATAGGACAAAAGAAAATAAGCCATCTATTTTACATGGATGACTTAAAGTTATATGCTAAGAATGATAATGAGCTGGAAGGTCTTCTGCAAACTGTAAAAGGCTTCAGCGAAGATATTGGAATGAAATTCAATTTGAATAAATGTGCTAAAGATACGGTTTTACGTGGATCAATACAAGAAACATCCTCAATTAGCTTAGACACTGCTGTAACAATAAAAGAATTGAAACCAGAAGAAGCTTATAAATACCTAGGTGTAAACGAGAGTGAAAACATTCACCATAAGAAAATGAAAGAAATAGTGCGTAAATAGTACTATAGAAGGCTACGAATGATATTAAAACTGAATTGAATTCTCAGAACAGAATTATGGTCATTAATAGCCTTGAAATTCCAGTTGTCCTATATAGTTCCAACATCTTAAACTGGATTCAAAACGACATCAGGCGAATGGATTCTAAAACAAGAAAGCTTCTTTCTAAGCATAAAATACATCATCCAAAGGCTGATGTAGACCGTCTATACATACCCCGTAAAGAAGGTAGAAGAGGTCTTATTCAGCTGGAATTGTCATACAAGTCAACAATTATTGGCTCACTAACATACACAGAAACAACAAAGGATTGGATGATACAATTAGTAAGGCAACATGACGAAAGAAATAAAAAATATTCAATAATAAATGAAGGCAGTAAATACAAACAAGATTTACAGTTAGTAGATTCTGTAGAAAAGCAAAAAGAAGCCAAGAACCAACTACTGCGGCAAAAAATATGAAAATGAAAGTCAAAGATAAAGCTCTTGAACAGATGAAACAACGCTAACAATACAAACTTCTGCATGGCCAATATCCAGAACTTGTCTATTAATTGATATGGCTTGTCCAGCGGATTGTAACATAGCAATCAAGGAATTTGAAAAACTGTCAAAATATAAAGACCTGGAAATTGAAATAGAAAAAATGTGGAAATTGAAAACAAGAGTTGTGCCAGTGATAGTAGGTGCACTTGGAATGATAAAAAATGAAACAAAACAACACATTGAAAGAATCCCTGGAAACCCCAGCTTAAGAGATATACAAAAAATTGTCTTATTAAGTACAGCCCACACACTAAGGAAAACTTTATCTATGTAATGCTGGAGATGATAGGGAAGATAGAAAAACATGAAATGGAGCCAAAACAACACGCCACTACCTGCCTTAGGTCTCCCCGCAGACTTGGTTGGTAGTGAGACCAAAGCAGAAATCGAAATATGATGAAAAATGACATAATAATAATAACTTGAACAAATTAAACAACGCTGGCAAGACAAACCTCTGCATGGCCAAAATCTAGAACGTACTAATAAATCCAATGTTGATAAAGTTAATACTCATCAGTGGTCACGTGCATCTGGATTAAAGTCTGAGACTGAAGGCTTTATTCTTGCAGCGCAAAACCAAAGTCTTTTCACAGACAAATATTATACATAATAATGTGGATACAAAATGCAGGTTCTGTGATAAATACCAAGAAAAAATAGACCATCTAATATCAAGTACAGGCGAATTTTAATAACTAATTGTACCTTTTACCGTTTTTCTTTTTAAGAATGCTCTTGTAAAGGTGTTTTATTTGAACTTTCATGTGGCAGAAAATTTATGAATGCGCATTGTTTAAATTCAAACGAATTATGACGTTTTCATCCATGGTTGTATGAACCTAAGAGGTATTTCTTAGTGTGGATGCATTTTGTCATAATTTTTCTATTTCAAATGTAGATCTGTGGTCGAACCATCTGGTCTTAATGATCTACATTTAAAAAAGAAAAATTTAAAAAAATACAAAATATGCTAACCACGTCTGGAAATTGAAATGAAAATATGAAAAAGATCCAGGCATAACGTGGAGCATTGTAAAAACAGCCAAGCTTTACAGCGGTGAACAAATATGTAGACTGTGCCAAGAAGAAAAATTAGATATTATGACATGCCCAAATAAAGACGAACTGTTAAATGAAAGAACAGAACAGCCTTATATTAGGTGGTCTATTGTTTCTTGGTGTTTATCACATGGTAGAAACCTGAGTAGCGTTTTTTTTAAAGAAATGATGTATTTCATACTACTTTTAGTATGAAAATGATGTATTTCATACTATCTTTAGTATTTATTGCCAAGTGAATAATTCTAAATAAAATATAATGGTTCTTTTGTTAATACTGCTCAATGACATTTGCATCAAATGAACTGTTTTGGTGTCCAGTTTTTGTGCTCTCTTCTCCATGCTAGTCTTTTCTACTTATTGGCTGGCCGAAGTAAAAACATCCTGGCTGTCTTTAAAAACTTGCAAAGTAATAACAAAATAACCATTCTATTTTCATTTAGAATTATCCCTTGGCAATAAAAACTAAAAATAGTACGAAATACATAATTATTTTTTAAACTGTGGTTGTCTTATGGCCGGGAGTGTATATATGGGGGCAGAGAGAGAGAAACAGAAATAGAAATATCGATAGATCTACAGAGAAATGCTGAAAAATCTCGATAAGAATCCTTTCTAGTGATTCTGATATTTTAAAAGATTTTGGAAAATGTATCGTACAGAGAATCTTTAAATTCCTTGTATATAATCAAATTTAAAGACAATACGGATAGATTTCTGCATTATATATGTTCTAAACATTTTTGAAAAAGCCATAAATGACATTGTAAAAAGTACCCTGCTATCTGCTCTCTTTAAGTGACATCATATTTGAGGCATCAAATGATTATCCAAACTTTAATACATATTGTGAGATTAATTTCTGTTACCCCGTAGTATGAGAAAATGTTGATTCTTTCCTTTGGGTCATATCGGAACTCACCGTTTGAATTATGCAATGACTTGATCACTTTAACCACTTGGCAAGTAAATCCTCTGCAGGGTAAACAGCAATTCACATAGTCGCTAAACCGGAATAAATGTACACATTAGTCTGCTTAATGTTCTATATAATAGTACATTTGACTGGATGGTCGGATAGACAGTTTATCCTCATTTCTATAGAGTGATGTTGAAATACAGATTGAAAGACAGGTAAGTCGCGAGGTCGACTTGCATCGTAGCAATCAATTGCAGACTCGACTGCGAATGGATGGACAGAAATGATCCGTTATTTTTACTCACTTAAAAGAAATGTTCCACTTCGAGCGAACGTGTGTAATGTGTGACGTAGCTTTCAGGCTGATCAAACGAGAGAAGAATTCACGTCACTTGCAAGTTGTACCCCCATACAAACAGGTACACAGACGTACACACACACACAACCCCCCACACACACACACATATATATATATATATATATATATATATATTGTAAAATATCGTTTTGAGGTATGTTATATAAAAGGGCTAAAGTTCTCAATATCAGATATAAATGACCTTAAATGTCTTTATATATATATATATATATAAGAAGACATTTAAGGCCATATATATATATATATATATATATATATATATATATATATATATATATTCTAAACATACGCTGTTAAATATAAGAGACAATGAATGTCTATTATGTTTAATCATGAGCCGTTCTAAACGTCGTATTTTTGCTTTAATTTCAGTTGAAAATAAAGACAAAAATTCTCCAACATTTGGATAATTATTTATTGGTTTCCTTCTAAGCTTTCGGCTCACATGAGCCATCTTCAGAGAGGTTGTTTAAACTGAAATATTATAAAATCCACCATCACCGACGATATTATTTTGTGTTGACATAAAACTCCGCTTGGCAAGGGCAATAGTTATCAAAAATAATAAACGCAGTTCTTAAGTTTGCGATGCGGTTTTTATGACGTCACACCGCGGGATAGCACGAAATGACAACAAAACCATGTAGTCAAATGCAATGTAATATGTTATTTCCTGTTTTAAAGTTGATTTTATTGAGTGTTTGTTTAATAATGGTTTACATCAAAATAAACATAACACTATAAACTTATACTATTGCAACCAAATACATAATAATTATAAACAAGATGAAAAAGCTCTCAAAAACATAATACGTAGAAATGTTAAACCAGTGGAAAGTAATAATCAAATTAAACTCATTATATATTATAAAAAGTTTAAAACAATTGACCTCATAGTCTATAATAACCCAACAAGCACTAAACTAAATTCTTTACAAAAAACCAATGTAGTGTACCAATTTAAATGCCCATTCAGAAATTGCATCTTTCTGATCAGAGTACTATTAAACAACATTTCTCTGAGAAACATAAACATGTAGGTAATATCAGACAGATTTTGGTCAACAATACGGTGATCCTTACTCATACACACAGTAAGAGGAACCTGCTGATATTGGAGGCCATGTACATCAAATCAAAACAACCAACACTCAATAAAATCAACTTTAAAACACTGTTGATGTCTGGGGATACCTTGTCCAGTTATCATTTTATTTAACATTGTTCAGTTAGTGCTCGCCTGTTTATACTAGGAATTGAACTCATAACCCTATATGACCAAATTTAAAAAAGCAAAATCTTTTGCGCATTAGACCATTATATGTCCCGTGGCGCATTTGCTGTGAGTAAATTTAGATAGGCTGATTAGGCTGTTAATGTGTCATGAGTTGACTACTGCTGCAAATGTTTTTGATTACTGCTATTGCTGAAGATATACTGCCATTTGGTTTTATTTATTAGCGGTTTCCATATTTTATTTAAATTTCTATTTCTATTTATTTCTATGGGAAACCTACTAAGAGGTTCTTATGAAAGAATCAACACATATGCTAGGCTATGATTGATATATAAACGCTGTGATAAAAACAGCAAAGAAGAGGAGAATATATATATACATATATATATATATATATATATATATATATCGTACATTCAGGTCTGTCTGCACCTCCTACTTTTCCGATTTAGTTTATCACTACTTACAGCTTTTCGCAATGCCTTATACTGCAACAGATAACTTCGAATTTATTCAGAGTGTTTAAACATCGAATTATTATTATTATGTTGTCATTTTTCATCATAGTTTGATTTCTGCTATGGTTGCATTACCTACAACGTCTGCAGGAAGTCCTAAGGCAGGTATTGGTGTATTGTTATGGCTCCATTTCATGTTTTTTTATATATCCCCTAAAATCTTTAGCGTTACATAGACAAAGTTCTCCTTAGTATGTGGGATGTACTTAACAAGATAAATTTTTGTATATCTCTTAAGCTGGGGCTTCCAGAGATTCTTTTAATGTATTGTTTTGTTCCATTTTTTATCATTCCAAGTGCACCTACTATCACTGGCACGATTCTTGTTTTCAATTTACACATTTTTTTCTATTTCAATTCCCAGGTCTTTATATTTTGATAGTTTTTCAAATTCCTTGCTTGCTATGTTACAATCCGCTGGACAAGCCATATCAATTAATAGACTAGTTTTCTCTTTCTGGTTCTTAACAACAATGTCTGGCCTATTTGCTTCAATTTTTCTGTCTGTGTAGATGGTGTAATCCCATAGAATGGTGACATCTTCTATTTCCGTAACCGGTGTTGGGTGATGTTCATACCAGTGTTTGTTTACAGATTTTCCATAGTGTTTGCACATTGTCCAATGTAAATATTGCCCCACTTTATCGTGGCTATTTTTATATTCATTTGGGGCAAGTACAGAACAGCCTGAGATTAGATGGTCTATTGTTTCTTGGTGTTTATCACAAAACCTGCATTTTGGATCCATATTATTATGTATAATATTTGCCTGAAAGTTTCTAGTGAAAAGACTTTGGTCTTGCGCTGCAAGAATAAAGCCTTCAGTCTCAGACTTTAATCCAGATGCACGTAACCATCGATGAGTATTAACCTTATCAACATTGGATTTATTGGCACGTTCTGGATATTGGCCATGCAGAGGTTTGTCTTGCCAGCGCTGTTTCATCTGTTCAAGAGCTTTATCTTTGACTTTCATTTTCATATTTTTTGCCACAATAGTTGGTTCTTGGCTTCTGTTTTGCTTTTCTACAGAATCTACTAACTGTAAATCTTGTTTGTATTTACGGCCTTCTTTTATTATTGAATATGTTTTCTTTCTTTCTTCATGTTGCCGTACTAATTGTATCATCCAATTCTTTGTTGTTTCTATGTATGTTAGTAAGCCAATAGTTGTTGTCTTGTATGACAATTCTAGCTGAATAAGACGTCTTCCACCTTCTTTACGGGGTATGTATAGACGATCTACATCAGCCTTTGGATGATTCATCTTATGCTTAGAAAGAAGCTTTCTTGTTTTAGAATCCATTTATTATTATTATTATTATGTCATTTTTCATCATATTTCGATTTCTGCTTTGGTCTCACTACCAACCAAGTCTGCGGGGAGACCTAAGGCAGGTAGTGGCGTGTTGTTTTGGCTCCATTTCATGTTTTTCTATCTTCCCTATCATCTCCAGCATTACATAGATAAAGTTTTCCTTAGTGTGTTGGGATGTACTTAATAAGATAATTTTTTGTATATCTCTTAAGCTGGGGTTTCCAGGGATTCTTTCAATGTGTTGTTTTGTTCCATTTTTTATCATTCCAAGTGCACCTACTATCACTGGCACAACTCTTGTTTTCAATTTCCACATTTTTTCTATTTCAATTTCCAGGTCTTTATATTATGACAGTTTTTCAAATTCCTTGATTGCTATGTTACAATCCGCTGGACAAGCCATATCAATTAATAGACAAGTTTTCTCCTTCTGGTTTTTAACAATAATGTCTGGCCTGTTTGCTTCAATTTTTCTGTCTGTGTAGATGGTGTAATCCCATAGAATGGTGACATTTTCTATTTCTGTAACCGGTGCTGGGTGATGTTCATACCAGTGTTTGCCTACAGCTTTTCCATAATGTTTGCATATTGCCCAATGTAAATATTGCCCAACTCTATCGTGGCGATTTTTATATTCATTTGGGGCAAGCACAGAACAGCCTGAGATTAGGTGGTCTATTGTTTCTTGGTGTTTATCACAAAACCTGCATTTTGGATCCATATTATTATGCATAATATTTGCCTGAAAGTTTCTCGTGAAAAGACTTTGGTCTTGTGCTGCAAGTATAAATCCTTCAGTTTCAGACTTTAATCCAGATGCACGTAACCATCGATGAGTATTAACTTTGTCAACATTGGATTTATTGGCACGTACTGGATATTGGCCATGCAGAGGTTTGTCTTGCCAGCGCTGTTTCATCTGTTCAAGAGCTTTATCTTTGGCTTTCATTTTCATATTCTTTGCCGCAATAGCCGGCTCTTGGTTTCCGTTCTTCTTTTCTACAGAATCTACTAACTGTAAATCTTGTTTGAATTTACTGCCTTCTTTTATTATTGAATATTTTTCTTTCTTTCTTCATGTTGCCTTACTAATTGTATCATCCAATCCTTTGTTGTTTCTATGTATGTTAGTAAGCCAATAGTTGTTGTCTTGTATGACAATTCCAGCTGAATAAGACCTCTTCCACCTTCTTTACGGGGTATGTATAGACGGTCTACATCAGCCTTTGGATGATGCATCTTATGCTTAGAAAGAAGCTTTCTTGTTTTAGCATCCATTCGCCTGATGTCGTTTAGAGTCCAGTTTAAGATGTTAAAGCTATATTGGACAACTGGGATTGCAAGGCTATTAATGGCCATAACTCTGTTCTGTGAATTTAATTCAGTTTTTAATATCATTCGTAGCCTTCTATAGTACTCTTTACGCACTATTTCTTTCATTTTTTTATGGTGAATGTTTTCACTCTCATTTACACCTAGGTATTTATAAGCTTCTTCTGGTTTCAATTCTTTTATTGTGACAGCAGGGTCTAGGCTAATTGAGGATGTTTCTTGTATTGATCCACGTAAAACTGTAGCTTTAGCACATTTATTCAAATTAAATTTCATTCCAATGTCTTCGCTGAAGCATTTTACAGTTTGCAGAAGACCTTCCAGCTCATTATCATTCTTAGCATATAACTTCAAGTCATCCATGTAAAATAGATGGCTTATTTTCTTTTGTCCTATTTTATAACCACATTCTGTCTTATTAAGTTGACTGGTTAGTGCTATTAATGATATGCAGAATAGTAAGGGAGATAAAGAATCACCTTGAAATATACCTCTTTTGATGTTTATTTCATCAGACTTATAGGTTCCATTTATATGATTGAGGTAAAGGGTTGTTTTCCATATAGACATGCACTGTTTGATGAAATTGATGATGACGGGCGATATCTTGTATATATTTAAAGTCTTTAAAATCCAGTCATGTGGCACACTATCGAATGCCTTTCGATAGTCTATCCAGGCTGTACTAAGATTTTTCTTTGTACTGTAGCAGTTTTCCAGGATCATTTTGTTAATCAGCAATTGGTCTTTACAACCATAACAGCCACGTTTGCACCCTTTTTGTTCAAGCGGTATCATGTCATTTCTTTCTAAGAATAAATATGTCTGTTTTGTTAAAATAGATGTTAATAGTTTATATGTTGTCGGAAGACATGTAATTGGTCTGTAGTTTTTCGGGTTGTTTGTGTCACCATTCTTGGGTAGAAGAAATGTAATTCCTTTGGTCATCCATGCAGGAATTTTAATGGGATCGTCAACCATTTCTTGAAGTTATTTGGCTAGTTTTTTATGTGCTGCATTTAAATAATATAGCCAAAAATTATTATTATTATCATTATTATTATTATTATTATTATTATTGCCCCATTTAAGAGAAGAATGCGATTTAGAAAAAATGAAAGACATAGTGTTTCATGATGTTAAAATTTCAATATACGTCTTCTAAAGAAGTCAGATATTTGACAATGTTAAATATTTCAACATATGTCTTCTAAAGTAGACATTTTGTTGAAATATCGTTTAACATTGTCAAACTGTGATTTTTTTCTTTTCTAAATTGCGCTCTTTTATTAACTGCTGAAATTCAAATGACAAAATAATCATTTGTTTTTTGTTATTATTAGCTCCTCTTTAAGTATTGTATTCGACCGCGTTTGTTTGCTTGTTTGTCTATCCATCGTATATATATCACAAAACTCGCTGCATGGATTCGGATGAAATTTTCAGGGATGATTGGCCTCATAACTGACACGATCGAATTAGATTTTAGGTTCGATCTGGTATTGGATAAAGATTCAGAGTAATTTTTCTGGTTTTATTAATAAAATTTAAATTTTTGTCTTCTTAATACCAGAAATGGAAGTATCACCCCTAGATAATTTAAATACTAAATTACTCCCCACACCCACGCTTCATTCTAATTATGCCTTTAATTTTGAGAGTGGTCGAGTTTATTTTTGTGTTTTCACTCTTGTGAGCGGCCAAGTTCATTGAAGTTATTCTTTATCATTTTAATAATCTTCTTTCGCTAATCGTTGATGCGATGTCGATTTTGCCCCGGCAGAAGTTTGCGCTCTTTGACAGCTCTTTCTAGTTATCGTTATTCTTATTCAAACGAAAAAAACTTTTCTTCTAATGCACGGCCAATGCAGTATTAAGGCGCGTACATATGGCCCTGGTATTTTATTTTAAGTTTTGATTACGATGTCAAGCAATTAGAAGATTCAAATTTTATAACTCGTTACAGTATTCGATATTTTACAGGGTAATCTAACGCTGTTTCATCAGGATTTAACAAGGATGATGTAGAATTATTAAAACGCTAACTTTTCCAAATGAATACCTGATAAAGAGTCGATGGTGGACATGATTAGTTAGTTGTTGCTTCATTAACCATTCACTATGAAGTTGAATAAGATAACCTAAAGTGGAGTTCCTGCATCGAATGTTATTCTTTACACATGTGTATATTTTGGTATGAAGAAAATTATGACCAATCAGAAATCCTTTGAATTTGATATTACTTTGTCGGTCTGTATCGCTATGCTATTTCTCTACATTAATATCTCAAACTTTTCATATTTATCTAATGAAGGGAATGAAGGCAACTTTGCTCAAGGCAAAATATTTCCGTTAATGGTGAACTATTTACGTCCGGGCAAAGAGGAATAAATATAGATGCATGAATTAGGATCCAATTGAGATTAAATATCGATTGAAATACCACAGGCTTTTAGATAAGGAATATAATATGCATAATTCGTGTGCGCAAACTTAAATTTTTTCACCCTCACAAAAAGTCCCTCATCAGAATGCGGACATCCATCAAAATGTCTACAAAAGGCACGCACGCACAAAAAATTGAAATTCACTTTTTCATCCGAATCTCGCATAACCAAACTAGAATTATGTACAAAAAAGCTGCTTGACGTGACTGATGAATGTGGTGTCAGTTTAACCAATGAAAAGAATTTTCTTTTCTCATATATATTTGATTTTCTAAAAAAGTCTTAATAAAGGTGAAGTATGTCAAATTTATAAACTTTCTCTGTTTCTTTACTCTCACACACTCACACACACACACATACACACACACACATATAAATATATATTCTGGGTATGAGATATGATCTGCAACAGGGGGTGTTTTCTAAATTTATTATTTGGAGTCATGGGGAATGTAAAGTTACCCCTTAAGTACCATTATTCCCAGGTCTACTCTGGCCGGGAGTAGTAACACCTGTCAGGGTCCCATATTTGGGTCAACTAGTTTACCTGTGTGTCTGAGTGCGGTTTTTTATGTACATACACTGTGTGCGTGCGTATGTGAGTGCATGCGTGAAAGGGCTGTGTAAATATTCACTACGGATATTTGCATCATGTATATATGTATATGCGTACGTATGTGCAAATATGTATGGGCTTTTCGAACCTTCAGCAAAGTCGTCATGGATTCTCCCAAGTCACCATTCCACGTACCAGAGACGGCAAAATCCGGCATCAAGATCCCATATGTATATTGTGTGGTCCACCATACATAACTCAATATATTTAAGGTCCCGAGGAGGTCACACTACGAGATAATATAACTAGCGATCATCACAAACACCTAACGCGTGGCACACAGAGCACCTCTATGATCTATGTTATTTTGATGAAAGGCTATGCTTTGTGCCGCACAAGCAAAGGACCAATTCAAATTTAAACTTAGTGCAGGTTGATTAGTAGCTGGATAGCTAATATTTCAACACAAATTCATGCAAGACAGAAATCACATAATGAGGAAAGATAGCGACGGGACAGGCGAAACATGCCACAGGCAATCTCTTGCTTGAACTTTATACATGGGTGTTGAGAAGTAGAGGGCCGTTGTGCAGCACAAAAAATTACTGCATTTCGTGTTCTCCTTTCATAACAAAGTAGCCTTACTTAGAGATGGTACTGTTTTTTTTTCTTATAAGGAAGGGTCAATTAAAGGCGCCCCAAAAATTGTATGTCCAAACATGACCCTGTCATAAGATGCATATGACTGAGCATCCAAATTGCGCACCCGAAATTTTAGAAAATCGAAACTTAATGAAACAAACATGTTCATAACATCCTTGATTGTAAGGATTCTTCAGAATAGTCAGAAAAATCCTGAACCCAGAACAGCAATTTTTGCCCTTAGCCAGAACAACATCATTATTGCTGCTCTATCTAAAACCAGACTTTCAGACAGAGGCCAGCTCAAAGAAGTAGAATGTGGCTACACTTTTTCTTGATAAAACAACCGAAATCTGCGAAGAATTTGTCGTAAGACTTGCTGTCAGAAACGATTTTGTGTCACGACTGGAATTACTTCCAGTTGGTATTTTTAACAGGCTAATGTCTATCAGTATGAATAAGCATGCCACTTTATTTAATTGTTATGCTTCTACCATTGACTCCACTGAGGAGGTAAACGTATCCTTTTGCGGCAATCTTCGTGAACCTCTAAGACGGACGTCATTTGTGACAAACTTTATGTCATGAGGGACTTCAATACCCGTGTTGGATGTGACACACTTTCCTGTGGACAGCATCGTTCGTGGTCGTCACATCAATATGCTGTCCTCGATGAGATGGTCGTGCCCTGATATAGTATGTCGCCATGCGGTTTTGAAATTAATTCTTTGTTAGTAAATTGTGTTGGTGATTACAAGATCGAATTCACTGCAAAGAGACAGAAGCAATAGTTTGTTAGAATTTGATTTATCGACGCCAATTTTTCTACTGACTTTACCCTAGAATATTCTGAAAGAAATCTTCCTCAGAGACCTGTTCTACAAAGCCTTTCTAATGATACTTTATCCTTCAAGGTAAAAAACGCCACCAAACAGCTTTCGAATGGAAAAGCCTACGGCAAAAATGAAATTCCAGCTGAAATATATAAATATGGCACCAATCTTTTCACAGGCAAGCTTTGGGAATTTTTCAACCGTGTGTGGGAAAGGGAAAAGTGTCACCACAGTACAAGGAGGCTTTAATTGTTCATTTGTATAAGCAAAAAGGGAACTGGTGTGAGTGTGACAATCATAGAGGAATATCTCTTCTTTCGGTTGCTCGTATCATCTTGAATAGATTTAATGAAGTTGCATGAGAATCGGCACTTCCAGAGACTTAGTGCGATTTTTGATCCTGTAGAGGAACCGTGGATAAGATCTTTTGTCTCCGGTAGGCTCAGGAGAAAACATGAGAATAAAACAGGGATCTATTTGTTGTATTTAGACGTCACAATCATTCGATACTATATCTAGAAATGTTTTTCGGAATGTTTTATCAAAAATAAGTATTCCAGAAAAAAATATTCGTATTATTATCTTCTTTCCCGAAGGAATGAGAGCTTTTGTAAGGTCAGGAAGTGTGCAATATTACGCCATTTTTGTCTCCAACGATACAAATCAAGGCCGCGTTCTTGTTCCTTTTCTCTTTGCATTTTTTCTTTTGCTGCTATGCTTGAAAAAGCATTCTCTGACCTAATTGAGGAAATCAATGCTGAACTCATAACAAGTGGCGATGTATACAATCAGCAACGTTTTAAATCACAGTCGAACCTTGGTTTGCAGCTGGTACGAGATTTTCTCTTTGCAGATGATGCCACTCTATTAACACACAGTCTAGAAGACATTCAAACTATATTTGATAAATTCTCTGAAACAACAAAAGCATTTGAACTTACTATCAACATAAAGAAAGTTGTTGCAAAATCTTTTTCCATTTTTTCTTCAACTTAGAGATTCCGTCTGGTGGCTTCTCGGTAAGGAAGCCATTAAGGTGTTTTTATGTCATCCATATAATTAACATTTTTAACATAGACATTATTTTGAAAGGACCTGAATAAATCAAAGTCCGAAGAAGCAATGTCTAGTGAATGTGCTTGGCGTGGTAACACACCCCAGATAAACTGCAAAAATTTTTGCCGGAACGCCAAAGAAATGTGAAGTCTGGCATTACGCTAATGAAAAATAACACACTTCCTTTTCGCTAATTCTGGGCGTGTTTTTTTTTGTTTTTTTTTTAACTGCTACCTTTAATTCGATATATGTGTTGAGAAACGGAAAAAAATGGTTACAAACAAATAAAATGGTGTCGGATTGTTATAAGATATGACAGTGAATGACGGTAAAATTGGAGGCAACCGAAATGCTATTTTTTATAAGTGAACTGAAAATTCCATAGATTTAGCGAGTAAGCAACGATTAAGTTTTAAAGAAAATGGCGACAACAACAAAAAACACACTTATACTCAGAATCACAACAATAAACTGTAAATACGTCATGAGAAAAAAGAATTTGGAAAACCTAATCTTCACAGGGTGTATTATGGTTCATATATGACTGGGTGACGACTGGATGGCAAAACCAAAGGAAGAAATACTGCTAAGAGCCACAAGCGATAGAAATTTTGGCAAGATTGCCCATGTAATGAGGGATCTAGTAAATAGAAGAAACAGAATCTTGAAAAGAATGTTACCTGGATGATGACAGTTTGAAAATGTCAAGGATTTCACGTAACAGCGGGTAATTTTGACTTGACATATGCAAATATTAAACAAAAGAATACCAACTGTTTCAACAACACATTGAAAACACTAAACGTACTTGGCCATGTCGTAATAAGTAACCAGAAGAATCTATCCTTATCAATCTCTAAAAGAACTTTAAAGATACATAACAAAGGTCAAGACATTTCAATATTTTACAGAGTAAGGTGACAGGAGCAAAAGAAATAATAATCACCGAGAAAATATATTTTAAACTATTGTTTATTATATTTCTAAAAGATTTGACCCAGTTGAGACACCAGGCCCAATGATACATAAGAAATTAGTCTGGCAGACTAAATTGTCATTGTATTAAGTCCGTATTCACTAGCTCTACCATAATTGTGTCCTTTAATAAATTTAATGCAACATGTCTCCGAAGGGTAAGGTACAGACATTGACTAACCAACACGTTTATTATAACATAAAAAAACATCATGCATCGGTTGCTAGACACTTATAAATACTCATTTATATTGTTCTATTTTTGCCCTCGGCGTATGAGTGCATACCCCACCGAAACATTTACATTTTTAATTTGAAAATGTAGTGTATCAACAGAAAAGTGAAGATTTGAGGCTTTTAAATGATTATTTTTTTTTAATTCAAAAATTATTTTTTCTTTTGGTTAGTCACAAAGATAAGACCATGACTGAAAAAAAATTACTGAACAAATATTTTAGATCTAGTCAGTGTGCTTATAGCTTCTGGCGTGTAGACAGTAACTTACCCCCTTCCAGCATTATATTTCGTATTTTAATATTGATAAGGGTAAAATTTTAACAAACTTATAACAGGGCAGGATTGTTGAGCTTAAAAGACGAGCCATTGCAAATGAAATTGGCCGTCGCAGAACTGTCATTGCTAACTTCATTAAAAATCCAGATGCATATACTTCTAAAAAATCAAGAGGTCGGCCTAATAAAATTTTACCATCTCTAGACAGATGCATTAGGCGAGAAGTTAAGAGAGATTCAAGCCTAATATCAAATCAGATAAAAGTGAATACAAATGCTTAATGCAGCTGTCGAACAATTTGACAGCATTTAAATAAGAAAAGGATTAAGAACGTAAGAACGTGAAACGGCTTCAAAGTCCTCGCCTTCTTCCTCGCCATAAAACTTCTCGTTTACAATTTGATTCCGATTATCAAACTTGGAATGTGGACAAATGAAAGAAAGTGTTGTTCTCAGACTAGAAAAATTCAACTTTGATGGCCCAGACGGTTTTTAGTGTTACTACCATGCAAAAGATGTCTCAAAAATTGTCTCAACACGACACAGTAGAGATGTATCAATTATGGTTTGGGGTTCATTTTCGTAAGATGGAAGTTTTAAGTTAAAGGAGGTAAAAGGTCATCAAACAACTGATAGTTACATTGACATATCATTGATATGTAAGTATTGCTAATTACTGACACCCTCGTTTATATGGAGAAAATTGGATTTTACAGCAGGACAATGCTGCAATCCACAACATTCGAAGTTCGAAGGAGTTTTATGGAAAACAACATTCAGTTTTTGAGCCATTCATCGTGCTCTCCCGATTTAAACCTAATCAAGAATGTTTTGGAATGGATAGCAAAGGAAATTTATAGACATGGATCACAAATTGAAACTGCGAATGCTCTTCGTACTGCAGCTTATGCATTCTGGGCAAACATCCCAAGCAAACTCATTCAGTAGTTAATAATAATTATGCCAAAGCAAATTTTCGAAGTAATTCATAAAAATGGAGGATATACTGAATATTAAATTGTCGTTGTGACATTTGTTCTGTATTTCTTTTTTTATTTGCATGGTCTTATCTTTATGGCAAATCAAAAAATACGTTTTTCAATGCTTGTTTAAATTATTCACTAAAAAGATTAAATTTTTCGCTTATTTGTTTATAAACTACATTTTCTTATTAAATGTAATTTTTTTCAAATATATTTCGATTAAAGTAAGAATATTTTATGATATTTGTAACACTTTTCTATCTTGTCTTAAGATTTTGACCAGAAGTGTATAAAAATGTTAAGTGATTAAACTAAAATTATATTTTTCTTTCATTAATATTTAAAAGATAAAAAAATATAATCTCTTTCATTAAAGCTAAACCGTGAAGAGATTAAAGGAAAGACTTTTCTCTTTGCATCAATAAATGTCTAACAGACAAAAGCAAATAGAAATTCTTTTCATTTCGTTTATATGAAAACGTCAAATCCATTAATATATAATGTTTAAGATATCAAAATAAAGAAATAGGACTTTCTTCATCGATATACATTAAGGTACTTTTTGTATAACCATTAAGAGATTAAAACAATTAAGTACTTGTCATTTCATTTCTATATATTTGATAAAAGGTTAAATGAAAAAAAACAAATTGTTCTTCTTTTAATATAATGGATCACTGGAATTAAATTATTTTCTTTCTTTTTTTTTTCTAAATTTAACTTACTATTTGGTTTTCATTTATATAAACTTTAAGAGAAAAAAGAAATTAAATATTCCTTAATAATCCTGATAAGCAATGAAAGGAATTAAAAGTTTGTTCTTTCATTAATGTACACGTTTTAGGATCGAAGAAGTACAATTTTTGATCTCTTATCAATTCATCAGATAAACAACGAAATCCAAGAAAATACTTTTTCTTTTGTATAAAAAATTGTTGAGATGAAAGAAAATGTTATTCCTTCTTTAACGAACTCATTGAACTATCGAGAAATATTGAAAGAAATATTTATCCTTTCCTTAATATAAGAATAAAGAGATTGAAAATAAAATTAACTAAGCAATAATGTATTCTTTAAAATAACAAAGTACAGCTTCACTTACATTAATCTTTTTCTTCTTCATGTGCCGCGCCCCATCAGGACGTAGGCGATCATGGACTTCCACTTGACTCTATGTCTTGTTCTTAATATTTTTCCCTTGTTCACTTCCAAACACCGCTCCGCTATCCATTTAATCAGGCTTATCAAGTAGGTCTCGCGCTGCTTTTTTCTGTCTCTGATTCCCTCTATCCGAACTGTGAGTATTAAATTCTCCAGGCCCTCCTTCCTCATTACGTGTACCAGGAACGTCATTTGCCTCTTTATTATGTTAATTATGAGTTTTCTTCTCGTTTCCATCCTTTCCAACACCTCGTCGTTAATGACAAGCTCAGTTCCTGGTACCCTCAGCATCTTTCTGTAAAACCATATTTCTGATGTCTCGGGTTTTACTTTCATTCTTGAAGAGATTGTCCAACATTCACTTTCACACAGAAGAACAGAAATCACATAGCAACCCAGCACTCTTTTCTTCGTTTCTAATGATATTTTTCTGTCTTTCAGTACTCTGGTTAGCTTCTTAAATGCGTCTTTGGATCTCCCTGTTGCACTTTAAATGCGTCTTTGAATCTCCATGTTGCACTTTCCATCCTCTGTCAAAATATTTCCCATGTATTTGAATTTTTTTACTTGTTTTATTTTAGTTTCTCCGACTTGTAGTCGGCATTTTGGGTTCCTCTTTTTGTTGATGACCATACATTCAGTTTTCTTGAAGTTTATGCTCAGTCCTTTCTTCTCACTTTCTTTTGCTATCTTATGTAGAAGATCCTGCATTTTTCTTTCCGTGTCTGCTGTCAGCACTGTGACATCCGCGTATCTGATATTGTTGAGATTATGGCCACCAATGATGAATCCGGGCAATGCTATTATTTCTCTCATAATTGCTTCGCTGAATAGATCCGTTGAGAAAATACATCCTTGTCTTAAGCCCCTTTTTATTTTTGCATACCTGCTGAGTTCACTTCCTATCCATACATAAGCGGTTTGCTGCGAACATAGATTCTTGATTATTCGAGCGTCTTTTAAGAAAATGTTGAGGTTGTCGAGCATAAATAAAGTCCTTGTTGACACAAGGACGTTACTTTGTCGAACACCTTTGCGTCGTCTATAAAGTACAGATAAAGGTCCTTTTGCATTTGTATTGCTCTTTCAGAAAGCATTCTGAGCATAAAAATCACATTCTTTGTTCCAGTATTTTTAACGAATCCACATTATTCCTGTTCTATCTCTGGGCCAATTCTGCTGCGCGCTCTGTTCCTCAGAATCTGGATTATGAATTTTGTTATGTGGGTCATTAAATTGATTGTTTGGTAGAGCCTACATTTCTTTGATGTTATGAAAAATCGATCTGCTTAGGTTCTTCCTATATTACCGCTGTTGTAGATTTCGTTTATTATTTCTGTGAGTCTGTCTAAGCCGAAGCCTTCTAAGGACATCAACATCTTTATTACAATCCCGTCTGGTCCCGCTGTTTTTTTTTTCTCTTTAATTTGGCCATTGCCGATTCCAATTCGGTTTTTAATATTTCTGGTCCATCCTTAATTTTGTGCATTTTTGGTTGTTCTCTCTTGCCGTAGAAAAGATCTCCAATATACTCGTCTCATCCCTGAAATATTTTTTCTTTTTCTAATATTAGTGTGCCATCCTTTGCGTTTCTTTATCCTACTGCTGTGCAGGTCCTTTTCCCTGTTAGTTCTTTTATTTTTTTATATATGTCACCATTATTTGTTGTGCTCTGTACTTCGGCACATTTCTCGTTGAACCTTCTTTCTTTAGCCTGTTTACATTTGCTCCTTTTTTCCTTGTGTAGTCTTTTGTATTCCGTTCCATATTTTGGCATCGTTGTCTGGCTCTTTTGCATCATGTCAAGAATGAATCTCTTCGTTTTTCTTCTGACCTGCTTTTTCATTTGGGATCATGTATTTCGTCGATGTTACCTGAGTTGCTCTTAGTGCATCCTATTTTGAACTTCCGTTTCCAATTTGTCATTCGTATATCGTTTTCACACTCTCCGTATACATTTCCTGCAGGTTCGGGTCATTGACGAGTCGAATGTACTGCAGTCATGTGGTCGTGTTAGATTTCTTTAATCTCCTTAGTTTTATCCTTAGTTTGCATGCGACTGGTGATTGTTTGCTTCCCAAGTCAGCAGTTGGGTAGGCTTTGCCGCAATGAACTGCGTTCCTGAAACTCTTGACAATCGTTTAGAATTATGCACAAAAAATATTTGTTATTTCATTCATATATAATATTTAAACGATCAAACAAATACATTTTCTTTCTTGATATATAATAGTTAATGGATGCAATCATGGAAATATATGGCCTTTCATATATAAGTAATTATAATTTTATTTCAATAATATAAAATTTTCAAATGATTTAAGAAAACAAATATCTATCCTATTGTCAATATAAAAGCAATTAAAACATCAAATTAAAAGTATTTCTGTTCTGGCTTTATGTTGTACTAAGAGCCAGTAACCCTTCTTACTATCATAGACTGATCCATTCATGATACGTAGTGCTGAGTAATTGTCTAAAAAAAGTTAATACTATTTCAAAGACTTATCTAGCTGATTATTGAATACTATTATCACGAGTGACTCGTTTGAGTTAAGTATTTTGTCTTACCAAACCCAACATCACAACAGTTGACAACGAGGATGATTTATTATAATATTGGTGGACAAAGATTCTGTTTTTTAAACTTGTGAGATCAGTATGTCGAAAAAAGTTTTACGCCGGAAACAACGGAACATTAAAACATCTGAAATATGAATTAGAAGCAAATTTTCAAGTTAAACATTAAAAATGACGGACTTGAAAGTAGTAATGTTGGAATTAATAAAACAACAGCAACAACAACAACAACGAGAACAGCAAAAACAATTCCAGGAAACATTGTTGAGATAACAAGAACAACGGCAAAAATATTAGAATTTTGTATGAAGAATAAAAGTAACGAAAACACATCTGCTTTTTCTTACAGGGTTCAGAAGTAAATGCAATTAGCGAATTTAAATATAACACTGATGAGAAGTATACTACAGATGCAATGAGGAAAACTTTTAAAAAAGTAATAGGCGCAGATTTTGTAAAAGCTGGTCAGACAAGACTTATACAGAATATGCGTCTATTACTAAGAAATTTAGGGCCCACGGAATACGAAAATACGTAAATTACATCAATAACTCAAAGATTATATGATTCCGTTAATTACTATATAACCGTGAATCAATAAAAATGAAAACATACATGCCCTTTCGTTAATATATAATTAATTAGAGATCATAGCAAAGATTTGTTTTCATGATATTAATTCATGCTCTTGAAGAGATTCATCCGAAAAGTATGCTTTCGTTCATCGTATAATCCTTAAGAAATCGACATAAGTATATAGTTGTCTCTAAATTAATAGAGAAACGTTCAGAGATGAAAGCAAATAAGTATTTTTTTTCACTAATATTTCATCCTCAAGCGAAAAATATTAAACATCTTTTAATTTTTTTATTATATTATCGTTAAGACATGAGCAACAGAATATTTCCCTGTCTTTAAAATTAGTTATAGTCGTTAAGAAGGAAAACATATTTGATCTTTCCTTAATATATAATCGTTAAAAAGTAAAACCAAAGAATATTTTCCGTTTTTAATATATTTTCTTTTTTATATAATTATTAGAATATAAATGTATATTTAACATTTCATTAATGAGTAAAAATGATGCTAGGCTTTTTGTAAACTGAATCTTTCGCATATTAAATCTGGCAAATGTTTTTATTATCATTAATATATTCACAAGTAATCTCATGAAAGTATTTACCTTATATGATTGTGATTGTTGAGATCAAACAAAAGGTGAACTTTAATTAATATAATCATGAAAACATAAAAGGAAAATATGTTTAAATTTCAATAATGTGATCGGTGAGGGATCAAGTAACAAAAATATTTACAGTTTTTATAATATGATCTGTAATATATTATTGTAATTTTTTTGTAATATAATTAATAAGCATTCCAACTCAATCGTTAAAAGATCAGAGTAAGCAAGTAATTAACTTTTAACCTATTTTATCTTTACAATATCAGAACAAAATATATTTAACTTAAAAAGAAATTTAAACAAAAATATTTGTTCTTTTATCAACATAATCGTTAAATGAACAAACCCAAGACATATTTATCTTATATATATATATATATATTTATTTATATATATATATATAGAGAGAGAGAGAGAGACAGACAGACAGACAGACAGACAGAGACAGAGAATTCTGTGTACTTGACATTATCGCCGGAGGCTCCAATACGAACATTTCAAAATGTTTGGGTGTCAATCTGAGGACAGTGCAGAGAAATTGGATGAGTCTAATGGTGATTACGAAAATCACTCTGATTGTTCTGATAAGAAAATAACTCCTGAATTTGTTGGTGAAATTCAAGCAGTGTATGAAGACATTTGGTATTTCTCATACAAGTTGAGAAAGGGCCAATTTTTATCCCAAGTCATGAAGGACAAGAGATTAGACCGCTCAACGAAACTTTTGAGCAAACTCAAGCATCCTTCCAACCGAAAATAGTTGTTTTTTCTCGGACGAGAAACATTTATGTCAGGATAAGATAGTAAACACAGGGAACAATCGTTGGCTTGTTGTGTCTCCAAAAAATAAAAAGAGACTGATGAATACGAAATATACAATCAGCATCATAATGTTCCCAGACTGCCTATGAAAGGCGTATTCATGTTGTTAGAGAACGAGCTAGCTGGTGAAAAGGTAACCACCCATCCTAATATAACACTAAAAACTGTCTCATCGATAGAAACGGAGAAAGTCGAGGAAGTATATTTTCTTTGTGATTCGATTACAGGCTCAAAGAGAATCTAAGAAAGAGACATTTTATAGGGTGAAAGACGAGACGATCGATCTGTTTTTAACTTTTTAAAATCTCGATATGGATTTCAATTGTTCTTCTGATAATTTTTATGAGAAAGAATAGCGTTCGTAATATACAACCCTCTTTGGATGTTTCCCTATCGGAAATATCGCAATCGTCCTATTTTTTTAATTACACGTTGCCGAAGAAGGAGTTAGAGAAAATCCCAAACGGATACTTCTTTAAAAACGATGTGCATGTGGGAAAGTGGTGATTTTTTTACATATCTTATCTTCGGAAGTTGTCAAGTTGTCATATCAAAAACCAATAGAGTGGAGATAGTGAGAATCGCTCATGAAATTTCTGTCTGGCCATAAGAATTGTGATGAGATTTTTAGACCTTTCTATTGATTACCAACGTTAATTTAGATTTTTACAGTGACTCTATCTGTTTACCATTATAAAAATTCGAACTTAAAATTACATGAAAAACGAATGTTATAATTAACACCCAGTATCAGAGAAAAGATATTTGCCATGGCTGACAAAACAATATGGCTGCTGCACTTCAATAGGACCCCCAATCTGTGATTGAATGAGGTTTGGAAATGGCTCGTAAATTTTAATGCTTCTAAAACGAAGATGCTTTCCTTTAACCACCATAAAGAAACTTTCCTGCTACCATCAGAATGGATGATTATATTCTCCTAGAGAGCAACACTGCGCCTCCTTGGCTTCACTCTATCAAATGACCTCAAATGGAACGACTTCATCGAATTTATAGCTACATCTACTGCTAGAAAGGTTGAGTCGCTGTGCTAATCTATGAAGTTGTTTTTTTCTTGTCGGCATCCATTTTTCACATTTATAAATCTAGCAATTGTCCGTGCATTGAATACTGTCGCTAAATGTGGTCGGGTGCTCTTGTTATTCATCTTGATGTTCTCGACAAAATCCAATGGAAGATCTGCAATTATAATCGATCCTGACTTGGCAGCAGGCCTTCAATCCTTTTCACACCGATGTGATGTGGTTTCCCTCTGTCTATTTTACAAGTATTTTCATGGCAAATGCAATGACGAGCTTTTTTTCTGCTTCCCTGACCACACGTGCTACTAGATTGGCACCCATTTTCCATCCTTTCACCGCGAAATGCTTAAAAGTAACCACCTCTTCTACTCTAATAGTTTCTTTTCTCTCACTTACTGTTTTTGGAACTCACTTTCGTTTGCTTACTTCCCTGATACCTACAATCTCCAAAAGTTTAAATGTCATCTTCTGTCTCCATGATTCCCATCGATCTCCTATCATTTCTTCAACATCCCCTGTAACCTTTTCTCACTATAACCCGTCGCGTACCAGTGGTTGTCTTGCTCAGCTTATAATTAAAGATGAAAAAAAAAGATAAATGTCTTTTATTGATTTTACGTTTGTCATATCACGTTCTTTCCATAATTTGTCGTTTTTGTTACATGCAAATTATTTACAAACGTTTATTTTTGTTTATTGTCGATATCTGTTCTTGAGTTACTATTTGAGCTAATCTATGTTTTCTTTTCTTTTATAACCTGGGGTTCATATCTCTGTGTGTTGCAAATTAGTAACAATATATATATATATATATATATATATATATATATATATATATATATATACACACGAGAAAATCGCAAGATCGCCAAGACCTACCGGAAAAGGGTTTCGCACAACGGCTCGTCAGGGCCCTGACGAGCCGTTGTGCGAAACCGCGGTAGGTCTTGGCGATCTTGCGATTTTCTCGTGTGTTTTTGCTCTGCGTCACTGCCTCTTAGTTAATCCTTTTTGGTTAGTTTAGTATTGAGCACTTTTCTTGCTTTGTGGTTTGTTCCGTTTGAGGGTTTTTTTTCTTTGCTGTGAAGTGCTGTATGCATTATCGGTGCTCCGCAGTTTTCTTTTTTTTTCCCCTCGTTGTCCAATGCTTTATAGCCGAGGGCGATAACGGAATTAGATTCTGCCGGTTATTCGTGGTTCTTAAAAATTACTTGTGTAACATTTTAAGATTTGAATACGTACAGAGTCAATTTTATTATTATTATTATTATTATATATATATATATATATATATATATATTTTAATTCAGATACTTCAATCCAAGGGAAAAAAGCAGGAAGGTAAATTCCAAAAAACCGATCCTAATTAATATTAAAAATTTATTTTAATATTAAAAAATGATACAGGAAGAGAGCTCCATGTAATAAAATATTACAGAGCAAATATATATATTAAAAAAGGATTAATTCAAAGATGTTGAATGGCCATTTCGATATGACGATCCCCACGGGGAGCGACACATCACCTCAGCAACAGAAAAAAACCTTTCAGAAACTGGAGAAAAATTAGTCTACTTTTCCTTTTTAAATAGATTGCAAAGAAATTAAAAAATAAATAATAATAAAATAAAATAAAATAAAAATAAAAATAAAGGGAAAGAAAAAGAAAAGGAAAAAGAAAAAGAAAAGGATAGAATAAAATCAAATAAATAAGAAAAGAAAAAAATTGACATCGTCTGGGTTCGCAAAAAAAAAGGGGAGAATGTAACTAAAAATTAACAGACAGCCGTGTTGAATCATTTAAAGCAACACGGAAAACTTTAAAATTTTTCATGTCATTCTGTAGAAAATATAAAATGAAAAAATATTATTAGCGGAACATTTTATTTTTTTATTCTATTTATTGAAGAAAAACAAAAGAAACTAAAATAGCTTAGTAATATGCATTTTGACAATGAAATACACATGTCTGTCGTAGAAAAATGGGAAATATGAGCAAGAAGTGCCATGTTAATAACATCAATGAGAATGGAACATCTTTGAGTTCTCTCTGAATGAGCTAAAAACCTTTAGAATTCTGTTGTTTTTATATTCAGGTGTGCTCTTTACAGTGAAATGATTTTTGCAAACATAAAGAGAAAGAATATTTATCGAATCCTTTACTACTTTGGTACATTAATGAAATAATGAAATGATTTCAACTTAAAATAAGGTTCTTAGTGCTTATGCTCACGGGGAAAAGAAATTGGTGATAAAACCTTGTCGCCTGAAACGATTGCTTTGTTTAAATTTTAATATTTGTCTATTTAGTAATATTTTGAGAATTGGTTGCTCCAAGAGCAAATATTTATACACATCTCACTCTCCAACTGGGACACAAATAAATACTTCAAGATCATAAGCTTCTACACTTTTAGTTGGCCGATAAAGATAGAAAATAGGGGATGCATTTTACAAAATACAGTGTCCAAAATACAGTTCATTATAAGAACGAAAGTTTTCTCAGATTATCATATGCACCGGCATAAATGCATGTCTTCTATTCAAATATCACCGTTGCTTCAGCAAAAGAAAGTATCTCAGATATTCCTTTCGGAAGGAAAAGCCTATTTTATTTAATGAAGAGTAAAACCCAAATACGTGATTGCTTTAAAAGTGTTTTAAGGAAAGGTAAACTTGTCATCGACTCAACTTATATTAATCATATGTAAAGCTAAACAAAAGGAAATAATAGTCCATTTTCAAAGTGATGAAGGCTTTAGTTCCTACATTATCAATTTTTGAAATCGTTGATTGTTCACCAACCAATAGTGCCGGCAAAATATACGTGATTGCATTAACCAAGCTAGATATTTACTAAGTTATGGACAATCAAACAAAAGTCTGTCAATAGAGATGCGTGCGCATTCTTAAACAGCGGAATAAGATGGCTGACAAATTCAAGACAATATACTTGTACAAAATTGTGCGTGAAGCCCACCAAATCTTTTTATAGCAAATCCGAAATGAGTCTTTTGAAGAATGATTTTGAGACAGACACAGATTTTCAAGCGGTACTACATTTTCAAGGTTGATGCCATTTCAACATGATAAGCATTCATAGCGGCCAGTCATCAAGGAAAACAACAAAAAATGTGGAAAAACCTTACGAAATGTTCAGTGGTGACCGTCGTTGAAAAATTCATTAGCTCTTTCAAGTTTAGCATATTATTTACTGGATATTTTTAGGCCTAATCCAGAGATTTTCTGAACATAACCCCGTAGACAAACTGGTGTGTCCTTGCTTTAAAAGAAAATAAATCCACAATGATCTGCTAAGAATAATTATGACTAAGACTAGCTTTGTACCCAGTTACCCGTAGACGGTGGTTGGGTAATCTTTGACCAGTTACGCGAGCGTTCACGCCCGGTGTCCCCACTTAAAAAAATACAACCTTGTGTTATTTCTCGCCTCAGCAGGAAAGGATGGGTAAATAACTCATTCCGCAACCCGTCGGGCAGTATCAAAGTGTAGTTTTTATTCTCAGATACTCACTTCCTGTTCGCTGGCCATCTGCTGCACCGGCAACCTGGTGGCAGGTGGACAGGTTTGAAATGAAAGACCAGCTATGACTAGCTTTTTCCCAGCAGTGACATGCAATGACCGGCTTCGACAAGCAGTGGCCAGTTAAGACTAGTTATGATCAGCTAGACAAGTTTTGTACCGTGTTACCGCGTAGGCGGGAGCTGAGTAAAATTTGACCATTTACCCGAGTGTTCGCGCCCGGAGTCCCCACCATAAAACCACACCTTGTGTTAGATCTTGCCCCAGTGGGGAGGATGGGTAAATAATGATTTCGCGGCCAGTCGGGTAGGATGAAAGTGTATTATCTGTTCTCAGATACACACTTCCTGCTCAACAGCCGCCTACAGCGCTCTACATTCATAAAACAATCTATATATTTTGTTAAAAGTAAAATAAAATGTAACTTTATTTGGTTTAACCCACCCTTCAGTCATAACGTCCAAACTAATACTGGTAAACTCTTCCTAAATTTAATTAACAAAGATTTCTACCATTCACTCACGCCAAAAAAACTTCAACAAAACAATGGTAAAGTCTGTTATAGTTGCGTTAAGAACATAGATAAATATATTTCACAACATAATATTATTATATCAAATAAATACTTGGCCTACATAAACAATATCCGTCACCCTACTAATAACAGGAATGACCCTTCTAAAAATAATTGGAATTGTCGAAAAAAATAAAACATATCCTTTGAATAGCCAATGTATGTCCGAAAGTATTGTTTATAGAGCTGGAATTCATTCGGATGATAATGATGTTAAATTATTATTTGGAAGCACTTCTTAGAGGTGGAAGATAAGATTTAACAACGGCATGTTGTCTTTAAACAACAGTAAATACAGCAAAAGTACTGCTTTATTATTGGAAATTAAAAAACAAGAACCCATTTATTACCTGGAATATCGTAGCTAAATTCAAATCTTACAACGGAAAAGGAGATAGATGTAACGTATGCCGTTTAGAAAAACTAGCCATCTTAAACCATATCAATAATCATAATTTACTTACCAAAAAGTGATTTAATGGCCACATACCGTCATTGAAATACACACTTAAAAGATTCTTAAACCCAGATTGATATAGATTCCTCTTTACATTTGTCCTTTTCTTTTCCTCTTTCTACCTTACTTTCCCTCTTTCTTTCTTTTCTCCCGCAAATATTAATTTTAACAATTTTGAATTAAGCCCCTTTGATTGTAGCTTCCTGCATTTTTCGAATTTAATTCTAAATTTTAACTTTTAATTTTTATTTTATTTAAAATTTTAATTTTTTTTACATGTAAAATTAGGATATTTTTTTTTATTTTTATGTATTATGATACTCCCCTTTTTACTTTCTTTTTTATTTGACTGCGTGAAAAAGTATTTAACATCATACAAATAATATGGTAAAAAGAGTATTTTAAAAGTATTTTCAGTTATTTTGATATGTTTTGTACTTCAATTAATGACAGGTTATCTTCAACGTATGTATGAATCAAACACGTCATTCAATTAGCAAATATTGATAACAGTTCTGATACACTACAGACTGACTCGCTATCTAAACTTATTAAAATGGTTAAAAAAAAGACTTGTCAAATGATATGCGATAGAAGCTGCATTAAGATGGTAAGTGGTATTTAAAATTGCTCAAGATATAGATTTGCTTGTGTGTACAGTGGACACTGTTGTTTGAAAGAGGGAAAATATGATCCTACTGAAAATATTCAAAAGAGTGTTCGCCGAGTAAATTTCGTTGATAATAAGTTACAATGTAGTGAGAAATATATAAAACTAAACATCTATCTAAAACCTATCAATGATCTGAACATTTATTCATAACAACAAAATACAATTTAGAATAATTATCGATTTTTAAGTGCAGTTAGAATTTGTCGGCCTGAATATTGACGCGAGGAAAAGAAATACACTGCAAACACTTTTAAGCTCAACGCTTCCAATTGCCAAAATCATTTCATATGCGCTGCAAAAACAAATCTTTAAAAAATCAAAAGGAATATTAAAAGAAAACTAAACAATCTTGAAAAAAATACGACCATAATACTATCCACAAACTCAATGTTTATAATAAAAAGAATTGATGTAAACAGTATAAAATCTATTACATCTATTTTGAAAACAATAAGATTTAATTAATAGTAAACAAATTAATAACACCTCAAAACCGAAAGTAGGAATTAGTGAATTAGACTAACAATATCCAAATATTTACATAAAGGAAACATCTTGGTGCTAAAATACAATTATATGAACACAAGAGGAGGAATTTACAAAACAATGAATTAGTAGTTCATCATAATTGGCATAAACATAATTTAAAATTTAAGAAAGCAGATTCAGTTAGAAGAGAAAGTCATTTATGAAGGTGAAAATATATTAAAGGTGTACTTATTGCGAAATTCCTCACGGTAAATACCTGTCGACTAGCATACAACATAAATCATTTCTTAAGAATTCTACTGCTATTAGAAAATGGGCAAATTAAAACAACAGCGATGTAAACAAAAGCATGAGTAGTAGAATGTTAAATGAGCTCAACTTCGTAATAAATATAAAATTTGGGCAGTTCAGTTTTAAAAAAGATCATTCCTGCATTCCCATGTAAGTTGTTGTATATAGTCTCATTACACGTATATAAGTTCCCATCAATAAAACAATTATCTGCCTAAAGAAGTCTTTCAAAGAAAGAAAAGCGTAACAACGTAAATAAACGCTTTATCTTCGATATTGATCACGCTTTATATATATATATATATTAGAAAAAAATTTAGGTATACTACAATTTCATGGAAAATACATATGTCACCGCACAATGATGACCTTGCGGCTCGTCAGACCCAAAAGATACAACAGTTGATCTTCAAAATATTTTGAAGATCAACTGTTGTATCTTTTAGGTCTGACGAGCCGCAAGGTCATTATTGTGCGGTGAAATATGTATTACTCATGAAGTTGTAGTATATCTAAATTATTTTCTAAATCATATTACTCTGTTAAATTAAATAAACGAATTTAACATTGAGTTCTTTTGAGTTCGTCTCTATCGGAATTTACCTGAATAATATACCATTTTCTCTACGTTATATAAATATATAGCAAAATTTAAAGAACATTTATATATATATATATATATATATATATATGTGTGTGTGTGTGTGTGTGTGTGTGTGTGTGTGTGTGTGTGTGTGTGTGTACTGGAAGTAACGGAGAGGTCACTGCGCTGTATTAAAACAAATCACCTGATCCTTTCATAGCACATGTCTTTCAGATCACGCTCTGCTCCAAAGCAGAATCTCTCTTCAACTCTCTTGTAAAAGATGTTTGGCTGGTTCAAATATACCCAAGCGAATCAATGTACTTGCTTTGAAGAGTGAAGGTAAAAGAAAAGCGTTGTCTGTGGCACTTGACTCTAGTTTCGAATCTGTTGAAATCAGTGATAATATACAAACATCGTGGAAATCCCTAACGGATATTATTTACTCATCATCTGTTGAAGTCCTTGGCCTCCCGAAAAAAGAAGCACCAGAACTGGTTTGCCGAAAATAACACTGAGATCAAGGGTGATGATCATCCAGATGCACATAGCGCGCAAGAAATGACTTAATGATAAATCATCCTCTGTTTAAAGGCTCGCTTAAAAAAAGGAAAGTGAATGAGGCTTGGTAGTCTTCTAAACCACCGAACCTCAAAATGCTACTGTCAGGAAAGATGTGAAAACATTCTATGATGGTCTAAATCATGTGTATGGTCCTAAACAATTGTTGAACATTTCCTATCCTGTCCTCTAATAGAAAAAACCTTGCACACAGATAAAGTTAAAATATTACCTCGTTGAAAAGAGCATTTTGAGCCTGTTCTTGACAGTAATCTAGTAGTTGGTAGTAAAGTCATAGATTCCATCCCACAAAAACCAGAAATATCTCAGCTTTCTTATTTGCCAAGTCTTAAAGATAAATGCTGACCAAGAAGCTTCTTGAGCTATTTGTGGTTATTTGGAAAGCAGAAGGTGTTCCTCAGTTCTTTAAATATGCTTCCACCCGACATTTGTTTAATAACAAATGAAAAAGAACCATTTGTGGCAACTGGCGTAGCATTTCCTTACTGTGCATCGCAGGCAAGATCCTTGATAGCATTTTACGCAGCAGGATTATGACCGACCTTATTGATGATATATATCCAGAGTCCCAGTGTAGATTTCGTGCTGGTCTTGGAACTGTTGACAAGATCTTTTCACTCAGACAAGTCGCTGAGAAGGTCATTGAGAAGAATCAAGAGTTATGCATGTTGTTTGTTAACCTCACAAATGCTTCTGATACTGTCAATAAGATTTTTTTAGAAGGTTCTAAAGAAGCTGGGTATACCAAACAATATACTGAACAACACCATTAAGTTTCATCAAGTGATGAAAACTTCCATCTTTTTTAACAGTCACTCGTTGGTTACGTTTGATGTAACAACTGCTACAAAACAGGGTTGTGTGATGATATCAGTACTGTTTGCCTTGTATTTTCCCTTATGCTGAAACACGCCAATGGAGACCTCAAAAAAAGGGTACAGTTTGAGTTCTGGACAACTAGTGATTTACATAATCACCAGCGATTCAATGCCAGGGTCTTTGAGATTTGAAAAAATCACACTACCGGCGGTTAAAAGCGAGGGAAACTGTGCAGAGGATGTCAACTGGCATCAAGGGATCCACCGCTAAAGATTCAACCAAGGCCAAAGACAGATGTCCCATGAACTCGATTGTATATCGGCTATGCAGGGCCTATAAATGGATCTTATTATCTAATTATTATGGACAGTCACTAAGTGGCCAGAAATTGTTAAGTGCAGATATCTGACTGCAACAAATACAATAAACGCACTTAATGAAAATTTTAGTCGCTTTTGTCTCCCTAAAAATTTAGTCAACGACAACGGAACGCAGTTTACAGAAAGAGAATTCAAGAAATTCTGTTCATCATTGTCTATTGATCACGTTACAACGGCAGCATATCATCCAAGATCGAATGGACAGGCGGAAAAATTGTGGATATCTTTAAACGAGCTTTAAAGAAAAGTCAAGGTGTAGACACGAGTCTAAGAACTATTAAAACATTTGTGGCAGTATATAGAAATACGCCAAACCTGAATACGACGTTAGGATTATCGCCAGCAGACTTAATGTTTGCAAGGAAAATACGCTCTGTCTTTTCACGGAAAAATTTAACTCAGCGGGAGGTGATGTAATGAATATGTAATGAATATGCATACACTTTGGTTCCCCCTTACAGTAATGTGATTGGCTGGTGTCAGCCATGAATGCAGACAAAGGCGATGACACAGAGAGGTGTACGTCCATAGGTCTACCACTAGAGGTCTACGTCCATAGATCTACCGCTAGAGGTCTACTACCAGAGGTCTACAGGTCTTCGAATAGAGGTCTACGTCTATTGACTACACCTACGTCTCAGGATACTGCATACGACGAGTACTGTCCATTACGTCTACGTACTATATTGTCCTCCCCTGTTACCTTTGCCTAAACCACTTGCCAATACCCTGATCAGGTATATATCACTTTCCAGGACAGATCATAGTGCCTTTTGAATAACGACATGTTTCTCATATAATGATTTATGTAGAATTCTTGTGTTTTCGATCAGAACTTTTCTTTACAGCACAAGACTTTTCAGGAGAACCTTCATTTGGTACGTTTGAGCTTCGAAAATGTTCACAGTGAATCCGCGCTGATCAATTTAGATCAGTCCAAGGCTTTCGATAGGGTTGACCATCGGTTTTTGGAGTCTGTCCTTTCCGCCGCCGGTTTTGGGCCGTACTTTCGCTCTTGGTCTGACTGCTGTATGCGTCTCCAGTTACGCTGGTGGAAATGAATTGGGTAAGATCGAAGTATTTCATATTGTCTTGCCCCATTTATCAAGGTTTTCCGCTTTCGCTTGTGTTTTACGTTCTTGCGTTGGAGCCCTTCCTTCGAAAATTAAAGGCGAATCCGGTCTGCCCGAAATTTCCCTACCTTGTTCTACTACCTCGGCCAGGTACTCCATCTATGCTGGCGATGTTTCAGTTCTTTGTCGAGCAGAGCCGAGATTGACGAAATTGGTAAAGAAATCAGATGGTATGACACGGTGACAGGGGCCAAAATCAACCGCGATAAGTCTATTGGCATACGGTTTGGCACGTAGAATGAGTTTCTCTTACCGGACCTTTCCTCTGGACAAACGGGTCAGTCAAGATACTCGATATCTGGTTCGGCCATCATCGAAACCACCTGACGAGCCGCAAGGTCATCATTGTGAGGTTCGTCTGTGGTTTCGGAGGAATCTTTCTTTAAAGGGGAGGGTGGAGGTATGTGTTGGGTACGTCTACCTAATTCTTCTTTACCGACCCTCTGTGTTTCCACTCCCGTATGTAATATTAATGACATCAGTTAGATTGTTCGGCGGCGGCGGCGGCGGTGGCGGCGGCGGTGGCGGCAACGGCAAACGGCGGACGGGCCAGCGCACGAGCAACAACGGAAGACGAGGCGTACGAGCAACAACGGAAAACGCGGCGGCCATGTGCCACACTTATTGTATTTTTACAAAAATAAATATATATACTACACCAGCAGTGTATATAATTCAGGCAGTGTGAGAGTCTTGTATTTGTTGATAACTATTATTGCTAACCTCTGTTTTGGTGATTTATCACGCAGTAATCTTTTATGGTTACAATTGATAGTTTGTATATAGGTGTAGGTATTTAGGATATGATAGATTAAAGAGAAAACCCGGGTTACGGGTGTTTACATTACCGTGAAGACAATCTTCTTGATTTTTAGGCTGCCAACATCATCGATGTTCGTTATGATTAGTTTATTTACGTACTTTTTTTTTAATAAATCTGGATTGATATTTTAAATTCCTTCACTGCAACAAAACAGAAAAATGTTAGAAAGCTGGAAAAACTTAATAAAAATAATAAACCTTCCTTGTCGGCCGTATTTAATGAAATATATATAGAAAAACTCAACACATAATTACACAGTTATAAATCCAGAATTTTTTTCAGCAATGTAAAAAGATTACAGTTGCCTCGTTCAGACCGATGATGAATAAATGTTAGTTTCACTCAGAATATCTCAAATAAAACGGTTTATAAACCGAAAATCAATTGAGAATAGATACATCAAATCACGCATATAATACAATAGAGAATAAGAAATTAAATCCCATATACATAAAACAATTAACAATAAATAAAGAAGGAAGGGATATACATGCCCAAAACAACACCCAGATAGAATTAATCCCACACACATTATTTAGGAAGGAATGTATGCATACACAAAAAGGGGGAAAGAAGGAAAAGAGTAAAGAGAAGGGAACAGCAACACATACAATCACAAATTCTAGCTAACACAAAAAAATTAAAAAAAAACAAATCATTGGATTCAATTTTTCAAAAATGTTCTTTACAAAATTTTAAAATTATTTTTTCCCTTTGGACTATTCTAAAGACAATTTTTTTACGAGGGAAGTAAATATTATATCATTTGAACAAGACAAAAATTTGAAAAAGATCATTTGAACCATATATATATATTGCTGAAATAAATGATTTCTGGATTTATGAAAATTTAATTATATATTGAGTTTTCCTCAATATATTTGCTCTGGATAATATCCATTGAGCTCTCTATTTTATCTAATTGATATTTTATATTAATTAGATAAAATATTTTGGATTATTCTCTCCCCCATTTTTCTTATATATATATATATATATATATATATACTCACGCACGCACACACACACATATATGTTATATCAACAAGTAATAAAACGGCGGACGCAATCATTTTATTTGGGTTATGAAAGTGGGCAGGATGACTTGGATTTAGACATGTCATTGGATAATTTTATCTGGATAAGATACATAGTGGGATCTTAGATTTTTAAAATGGGTAGACAATAATTTTTAACAGGAGTTTTTGGTTTTAGGTTTTTTTATTGAACAATACATTTTTTACTACTATCTATGAGTAAAGGGAATAGAATGTTTACGTCAGAATTAGGATTAAATAAGTTTGGTATACTTAGTTATATCGTATTAAAAACAAAAGTATTGTGTGGGTCATTTATTTTATTAAAATAATTTTCAATTTTTATATTTATGTTCGAGTATAAGTTATGAATGAAAAATTGTAATTAATTAAATTTTAAAGAAAATTATTTTGTCTGAGTAAGGTACATAATAGGAACACACAATACTTAAATACGTAAATAATTTTTAACAGCAAGTTGGATTATTTTTAAAAGTACTTCATGAGTAAAAGGGCTGAAATGTGTGGGTCTTTTAGTAAAATAATTATTAATTTTTATGTTATATTCGAGCATAAGTTATAAATTAAACATTGTAGTTTTTAAATTAAAATAGGATTATTTTGTCTAGATAAAATACATTGTGGGAACATACATTATTTAAATGGGCAGACAACAATCTTTTACAGAAAGCCTGAACTTCAGAGTGATTTTTTATTCTTTATTTTTATTTTTTATTTTAGTGCTTAGAATCAGGATTTTAATAATTATGGTATACTAAGGTATATTATAGATTAAAAAACAAATTAAGTATTGTGTGGAGCATTTATTTTGGAAAAATAATTTTAAAGTTATATTGGAGAATAAGCTATCAATGAAACATTGCAATTCATAAAATTAAAATATCTTTAAGGTTGGAATTTGAATTGAATAATTTTAGTTAAAGGAAGGTATATTGTAGTTAAAAAAACTAACTAGTATTTTGTGGAACATTTATTTTAGTAAATTTAATTTTAATTTTAATTTATATTAAAGCACAAGTTATAAATGACACATGATTAATTAAATTTCTCTTTATTATTTTGATAGTCATTGTTACTTTTATATACGTACTGATTTAAGATATTTTTATTATGATTTGTAAACATTTTACAAGATTATTTGTACAACTATAACTTAATTTAAGGGTATTTTTATTAAAATGTTTACTTAGCGTGTTATTAATAGGGAAATGTTTCTTCAATTGAGGAACTTCAGCCCTAATTTGGTGTTAATCATTTCTTTGAAAGGGGGTGTATACCAAATGATTTTTCTATTTCTATTTTTCCTGCTATAGTTATATTTGTTATATATTTGATATCCTGGCTTTTGGAGCATTATTATAAAAATCTTCATGTTTGTAAAATATTTCTTCACTAGAAAAGTTTTTACTAATTCTATATTCTATAGAGGAGAGTATATGTTTGATTATACTTGGTGGGGTGATTAGACTTTGGGTGGATGTATAATGGATATTAGTTAGGTTTTATGTATGGCTGATAAGTATCATTTACTAAGTCAAGTGTTACATCAAGGAAGTTTACTACTTTTAAATTAATGTTTATTTTTTTTAGATTTAAACTTTTGAATTCTCTATGGATGAGTTTTTTAATTTTATCTGTTTTAAAATGTGTAGAATTTTGTATTATAAGTCCATCATTCCTATATAACCCTATGCCATGAGTGTTTGTCATGGTGTGCGGTGAGATTGTATAGTACAAATAAACCAATGAGATCGGAAGACCTCACAGAGTCTAACGCACCCATTGTAATGTCAAATTAGTAATCAGAGTTATTTGTATCCATTGGTATTGATTGTGGATAAGAACGGATGCCTTGGTGGTCATTATAATATTATATTAATCCTTAATTAAGTCTTAATAATATATGGTAAATTCCAGTGCCAAGGTAAAAAGGTCTTTGGAAATTGACGAATAATAGTCACTTTGTCAAACTGAATTAAAAAAAACAGGTGTTTTTATACTTTATATTAACAAGCAATTTATGGCATGAGTTTTATTTGTTCACTGCAGTAATCGAAGATTCCGTTTTATTTTGTTTTTAATCCGTTCTAAAATACTTAAAGTTATATAAGCTTCATTAGTACAATGTTTACTAAGTTTTTCACTAATTTTGAGTTTTTCAGCAATAGTTTTACTAGTAGTATTTATCTTTTCAACTCAATTTAGGGAGTTATTTTTTTGCTTTTTTATAATTTTTTGTTATATTTTTTTATTAAAGTTATGTAATCTGTAGTGGTAATATAGAAATTTCCAGTTTTGTCAGACTTAAAAAACACTTTATCTGATGTTTTTATGTTTGAAATAATATGGTCAAGATGTTTTGGAAAGTTATTTTTCTTTTTGTTAAAAGAGATGTTGTTAATTACTTGAAATAAAATATTTATAAAACCAGATACTCTTTCAATTACTGGTGCGGTTTTTTGCTTTTAAATCTATAAAGTCCAGATTCTTTAGGAATCTTATAATTATGAAGGAAGAAATAAGCCTTTCATCTCATCTTTCTAATTAAATCCTCAGTTTTATGGATAAGTTTTTCTAAATATTTCCGTTCGTATGGGTTGGGAGTATTTTTGAGAGAGATTCCGATATTTGTTTTTTCGATTGTTGGTGTAAGAAATACAAACAAATGTAGATATTTCCCTACGAAGGGGGGCAAAATAAATCATTTTTAACATTTATTTTAACATATCACCTGAAAAAGGAAAAGATTTGTTCTGAAACATGAAAATTTTTGTGTAGCAATATTATGATTTTATAAACCACTGTAATAACAAAATTACAATATTATATTCTACCCCGTATCGAGCTAATCTTTATAAAAGCAAATGCTTGAACAATGTTTTTTAATCTAAATGTTCTTTCACTATATATATATATACATATATATATATATATATATATATATATATATATAGTTAATTACTTAGATTTTGTTCATAATAAAATTAGAGCAGTGCACAGTTGTATTAAAAAGTGTTCAATACAATTATTTTGTAAAACGTTTGAATATTTTCCATTTGTAAACTAGTTATTACGCAACCAAAGTTTATACCATGAGTGGTGTTTTGAGGCGATTTGAAATAACTGAATATCGCCTTAAGACACTAATCATGGTAGAAAAATGGTTCGCGTAATAACTCGTTTACAAATAGAATATATATATATATATATATATATATATATATATATATATATATATATATATATGAATAAAATCTAGTTTTAAAGTATGATATTTTTCTGAGACAATATGTTCCATTTCAGGGATAGAGCGTATGTAAAAATAAAAGTTAACATTAATGATTGACGATTGCCTTTAAGCATGAAGTAAACTGTCCTCACTAGGTGTTGACCTCAATGTCCTCTTATATATATATATTCCTCATTCTTTATGCTACATATTTAATCTGACAAATAGAGCAATAGATCATTATAATGCGTAGTATACAGTAGATGTAAATAAGCATTGTTTGTGAAACTTGAAAGAGAAAGTTGGAGTATATACTGTAAAAATCTGTAAAAAATGAAATTGAAAAGCAGATATAAAAAACAAAAAAAACAACGAATGACAAAATAAAAGATGCAGGCTGAAGTTCTTTTGAATAATAATATACAATGATGATACCGTCAATTAAAATGCAACATTTGTAACGCTGTTTTACTCCATGAAAGATTGTCACAACATAATACTTTCCTATTTGTCTTATCTCGGGTAAAGTAACTTTGTAAAATTCTGTAAATAATTCGCTCTGTGGAAATAAGTTAACAAGGATTTTTCTGAAAAAAAATTTTTTTTAGATGAGGTATCTTTCATGTAATTACCATTTTATTAAGATTTTTTATCTCATGATTGCCGCTTTCCATCACAGCACCGAGCCAAAAACTATTCGTCTGTTGAAACAAAAAAACGCAAAATCGGAAATCGAAAAAACATGGACTCACATCCATCATCTCTGAAGTCTGTCTTTCACGCACATTGCCTAACCCAATCACATTTAGTTAATTATGCAATAAAAATAATTTGATTAAATAGCAGTAATTAGTTGAATTTTCGCAGAGTTTTAAGATGTGCGTGTCGCAGTTGATCCAATTTTCTTTCAAATGATTTTTCATATTTCATTTTTTCACTAAGACAAATACAAACATCTCTGTTTCAACCAAAAGTTTTTATATCATAATAATCTCAGCTTTTTCTTTGCATAGCATGACATTTCCGAAAGCGGAATTAAGTTTTAAATACGATGCAAATGGATTTTTAACTCTTTCATTCTGACATTTGTACACACAATTTTTTATCTTAATGAATTTATGCGACATTCAATGAGAACGGATCTTTACATCCAATGTGTTTTAAAAAATATTTTTAATCTTCGGGTACAAGTATCCCAACAATATTATTATTTAATAAGCACTTTTGATTATTAACAGAAATTAATTAACTGTTGTTGATAATAAATATTTTCTGTGAACGTATACAAAATAACTGCTTAATATCGAAAGTATTAATCATGGGTATCAACAGATATAGATCGAAGGATTAAACTTCATTTCAAGAGTTGATCCTTCGGCATTGTGGTTCAAGACAATTTTCTTTCCACTGATACCAAAATGTTTCTTTTAATTGTAATAAATAACAATAGATTCATAGTAAGTAAACAAACAGGATTTTCTAAATGTTACATTTTTTAAAGTTGATAATTATGTAAAATTGAAACTTTCGAGCTAAATATTTTGAGCATAATCAGTAGGGGAAAAAATTTTAAAAATAAAGATATATATATCCGAGTGAATAAGGGACGAAGAAAAAAAATTTACAACGTCCACAACATTAATTTAAAACAGTGCTCGATATATAATATATAGAGCTGTGAATATTTATTATAAATTATATTTTAGAACATGTACAAACATTTTATATATCCACTACAAATCGTACATTTGTTTCGACATTGAAACTACAATGTCTCATCAGGTGATGTGGACAAGAATGGAAAGCCTCTTTTCTTATATTTGTGAGTTGTTGGTGGGGGTTAGTGATAAGGGAATAAGTCTTGTGAATTGTCCGTTTGAATTTTGAAAAAAGTGGCTTGGGTAGTGAATATAGTTGATTAATGAGTGTCTTGGAATTTTGTAGACAGATTTAACATTAGCAGATAGGATTGTAAGTTTTATGATCTTGCGACTAAACTTTATCTTTTGGATTTTGTAGAGGAGCAGAGTAGGAAGGTGTAAGGGGTGGGGAGGGATGGGATTCGACTTACCGCTTATTTGTACAACTATAGAATATTTTTGTATTTAAGTACAGTTTTTACAATTAATCTAATTTTGTATATTCAACCTTAATTTTGGATTTAAGAAATCGATTTTTCCTATGAAATTTTAAATTTTATATTAGATTACAGTTTGTGGTGTGTAATAGGTAAGATTTAATGTAAAGGGTAAATTTTAATGATAGTATTTAAGGTAATAAGCATGTAGGTAATGGGTGGGTAATAAGTAGAAATTTAATGTAAGAAGTAAGATTTAATGTTGTATTTAAGGTAATAGGTAAATAGGTAATAGGTATGCTTGTATTTAAGGTAATAGGTAAAATTTAACGTGTGGATTTAAGCACAGATTTTATATTTAATCTAATTTTGTATATTTAACCTTAATTTTGAATTTAGGAAATCGATTTTCTATAAAATTTTTAATTTTTAAAAATTTTAACTTAGATCACGGTTTGTGGTGTGTGTAAGAGTGTTGTTAGTACTATGAAGTTGTATAATTTCTAAGGTGTCCTATCTCTAGCCTTTGTAGCATTTTTAGCATGATTGTAAGGTTAGTTCTTTAATGTGCTTGAAGTTTACTGTGGTTTCATGCCTATGGTTTAAAAGCATGTTGCTATTCATATATTTAATGATTTCAATTTTTTCTTGAAGACAAAGGAAACCTGGTTCCTTTATTGATTTAGCTGTTCTTGCTTGTTTGAGGATTTTCCATTTCACTTTAGGTGTGTTATTTTCGTCTTTTAATTTCCAAAAGTATTTGGAGAAAGACGTCATGTTTTGTTTTTCTTTGTTATTGAAGGATGAGAGGTGATTTATAATATATATATATATATATATATATATATATATATATATATATATATATATTATTGATATGAGATATGCGCAAATATAGCAGATATCTGTGTTCAGCTTCGTAGTATTTGCCCTCGACAGAGATATTTCTAAATCACTTATAATAAATAAAAATAATCATGGATACGTCACAATAATATAAACGAAAGTTTTGTTTAACTGATAAAAAACATTTTAACAAAGTGTAGAAATTTTACATGCCTTCTATGTTATCCTGAAGAGGAAATCTAGTGAACGTTACGAAAAAGTTGTTTTTACACATACGTCTAATATAAAGCATGGTGTGCTTTATCAAAGTTTCAGGAAATTTACTTCTCTTTGCTGTGGTGAAGTGCTGCACAACTGACTCTACTTCACTGTGCAGTCAACAAAATTACAAAAAAAGCGTGCATATGTGAAATTAAAAATATAAAATGAATATAATTTTCCCATCGCAGGTTTGATTAAAATATTTAGAATTAATATGACTATTTACGTTATTTATGTTATTCGGAGTATTTCTTTCATTTTTGTTGCCATTAGTACGACATTTCAGCCGTTGTACGCTCCAACCTTCTCCGGATGCTAGGAATTTCGAACCGAACCCTTTATGAACAAAGATGAGGACAATAGTCCGAATAATATAAATAGTAAATAGTAATGTAAATACGATCTCATCTCAGAAATATATACACAAATTTTGTCTATTTTATTTTAATCATCTCGTATTCACGAACACATTTTCTGATATGAAGATTAAAACAGTAAGAAAGAAGAGCTATAGGTATTTTTATTAACTTTTATTTTTCCGAGAACTTTCAATCTCATTCAGGGTCATCTTCAGGGGATTGATTGTTAACAAATAATTTAGTTTTGCGTTATGAATATTTTGTAGCTTAATCGTTAAGAGTTTTGAGCATGCGCGTAGGAACGCGACGTCAATTTCAAAATTATGTGCTGTATGAGAGGTAATTTAAATTCTAATTTACATAAAAATGACAATCTAAATGTTTCAACTATTGTTTTTCTTTCAAAAATTAAAAATTAGATAGTTTAAAAACTTGCTATTATAGGCATTTTAAAACGTTGTTACTATACACATAATTAATTTTTTCTAATCTTGGTGTTAACTTTTTGGTAAAGATGGCTTTGAAAACTTGAAGTTTTTGTTTATTATTTTCCTAGTAAAAGATGCATGTATTGTCAATGATCATTACTCTAAATCGTGAATGTGGACATGAATGTTCATTTAAAAGTTATGCAATCGATGTAACGTAAGGTTTTTTAGATAGCGTTGTTGCTGTTTGGAAAGCATTTAAAATTAACAATCCATTTAACAGATTGTAGTTATTTTTTATATCAGCTCTCAATTTGGTCTTATCGAACCTATCAGACTAAGCATTAAGACAGGAGTAAACAGTTGTGTCATCAGCATAGATACCGTGTTTGAAATGATGATATTTGGAAAGTCGTAATGAAAATAACGTGAATCCAAAGATGGAGTCCTGGGTACACCAGAATTAATACAGAAAGATCTAGGAGTGGTTGTTCATCATTCATTATGTGATTTGATAAGAAACAGATCAAAAATTTATTCGGAAAAACCGTAACCTTTGAACTTGTGAAAAAGAGTAGCTTGCTAGATTTTGGTCAAATGCCTTCAAGATCTTGAAAGCAACAGTTCGCGCCCGCCATTCTGATCTAAAACTTGATAAAAAAAATAACCGTTAAGGAATGATTCTTAACACACCAGTTGTTGACCTGAATACACAAAAGCCTTATGACTTATCTGAAAGAAATGTGAGATGTAATGCTTAACGAATTCGTTGTTGACTAGAACCTTTAGTCCTTTGCCGAAAAGAGATAGAAGGCCGGTAGTTAGAAAGATAGAAATTTTTGCCGGAGTTCTTAAAGACTGAAACTGCAAAAGATAGTTTTCAACAAGCAGAAAAGCAAGAATCAGCAAGGCATTTTTTGTAGAGTTTAGAGGAAATAGGCTCCAGTTCAAGAGCACATTTTTAAGGACTATTGTAGGGATTCAAATCTACATACTGTGTGCGAATTCAGTTTAAAAATGATAACAAAAACAAGAGAGAGGCAACCTTTTGTTTGAAGTTTTACACTGTGAACATCTTCATTGTGTTATTATATTATGCATGTCACACATTAGAAACTCAATTCTAAATGGAAAATCAGTAAGCATTTTACTTTATCAACAGAAAACGATAAGACTTCAAACTACGTGAAGAGAAGACGACTAGAAGACATTCTTATTTAATGCACTATTACGCAGTCGCGTGTCTTTAATCAGATATTGTAAATATTATTTTAAAATTTAAATGTTTAGAACTGAAGAAATAAAAAGCAAAATGAATTAATTCAATAAGTAACAAAATAATAAACTCAAAATAATTTGTTGATCGATTCAAATTTCTACGACTTATCAACCCTTTGCAGGTTATTTAAAACCATGAAATTTGTTAGATTGGAAAATTTTGGGGGGATGATATTAGTTTAGTAACAGAAGTCATACTGGTAAATACATACCTGTATGGTGAAGAATTATATTCATACATTTTTCAAGGGATTTTAACATAAGAGAATAAAAGGAAACAAAAAGAAATTGAAACTCGTCTCTGTGATTAATAATTTCACGCCATCTGCATATCCAAGCTTGTAGTTCATGGTATTCCCAAGCGGTCATCCATCTAGGTACTAACCTGGTATAATTTTGGGGATTATAAGGGAAACAATGTTTCAATTTAATGCGGCCGTAAGCCCTTGGAAGGACCTTTAAAATAACAAGACATCTTGAAAATAAGCAAGCCAAAGTTTAAGTCTATAATAACATAAAATATTAGCTCCAAACAAAAGACTTAGTAAAGAACATTTTTACTTCTTCATATCCATTTCCCATAATCCCCGGTTTTCTGTACATACAGCAAGGAATAATGACAGATGATCTGAAAAATTAATTGCTACATCTAAACATATTTATAAATGGAACTTTGTCTGTGTGTGTTTATGTGTGTCTGTATGTGAATATGTGTGTGTTCGTTACCTATAGACTCCGAAACGGCTGAACCGAATTTCTTGAAAATTTATACAGTTGTACTATAAGCGTCCGCGAGTGTTCCTAGCTAGGTTTTGTGTCGAGGTACCCCCGATAAATATCGATAATCGAACAAATCGGGTAATAGGAGGAGTGGTCCGATTTTAATCAAATTTGATACACTCATAGACATAGACATAAGAAACGATATTCAGAAGTTTCAAGGTTGCAGTTCTTACAATAGTGCAGAAAATCGATAATATACATAGACTAAACTATCGCCCGGTTCACACTTTACCCACGTCTATTGAACAGGTGTATAGGCTCATCCCTTATTCCATGTTTAGGATGTGGTTTCCGGCTTTCTCTCTTCTAATCTTTTCACTCTTACGTAGCCCCCTGCACATCAGTGGCGTTACCGCCTTGCTCGGGGTGATATGATTAAAAAATATATAAAAGGCAATTTTTGTTAGAGTTTTTTCAGACGTGGTTTTTAAATTTTAATATATTTTTTATCTATTCCTGTTTGCACTGTGATATTGTATAGTCAAAAGTAAAGAGGGAAGACTTGGACCTAAGAGAACTTATTATTTGTGCATAAATCTAAATGCTTGCTGATTAGCATCGGTCTTTTGCAAGAATCTTGCACAATTGCCGAGATTATGAAACACTGAATAAAAGACTTCAAGAATTAAAAAATACCTGAAAAACAGTGCCAATGGTTATTAAAATATAACGGAATAGAACGAGCCAAAGAAAAATCAGTATTAGAAAATCACGAAAAGTAAAAAGAAGCAGGTAATTCAATATTCTATCCTATATCTCCACACACAAATCTAGAAATACAAACATTACCCACGAGAACATCCCACTATTGAGACATGCATAAATCGGGCAAACCTAACTCCCTGTCAGAAATAAAATGTCAATTCATCGCCAATCAACACGCGACCCCGCTATAAGTAAGATAACTATCAATGGATATTTAAACGTATTTGCAACAAATAAGTCCCCCAACTTTGAAGTCTTCCCAGACAGTACCACAAACCAAAAACGAATAAATAAAGAAAATATATTTCTTAAAAAATACAAACACGTCTGAAAAAACACTAGCAAGACACACTATCAACACGCACACACGCGCGAGCGCGCATACATATTCCATTTTATTCGTGGAATTATCATTATTATTATTTTAATCGCTATTCCCCGCCACACACATAAATAAAAATTCTAGTGCACCTGGCTACTTATTGAAGCTCAAAATATTTACATACACATAAACACACATGTGCAATTATTGTTTATTTTGCTATCATCATTATGATAAGTATCATTTTTTTCTTTTTATACACCACATCATGAAGAAGTAATAAAAACTAAAACTAGGTCCACACAAAACACATGTTTATCATTGTACATTGCACCTTTTGGGATTGCCACTAATGTCCAATGAAATTGCATCAATGGCAATTAAACTACTTAACACTTTGCAGTCATGAGCCTATTAACGCCTTGTTGTCATTAGTCACGTTCACTGAACTATGAGATATCCAATTTTTGACAACAAAATCTTATGATCATCAATTTTTCGAGCAAAGATTACGATGCTTGACCACGTGATCATAATCCACTAACCAGATTGCAGTTTAAACTCTTAGTAATCCTAGTTACCTTTTTGTATAAAATAAAAATAATTCCTTATCTTCAGATGTGAAAGTGATTATGATATAATCAAACGTTTCTTCATCTCAATTTAACTTTAGAAATTCAGGGACCTGTGAAACGTGTCAAGTTATTCTAAATACATATTCTGAAAGACTCCAGATGCATTTTTAACTTTTTCCTTTGTATATATTTACTCGTTGTGAGATATTAAAAAAAACTTGCAATCTTTGTGATTGAACACAAGAGTTTGACGTTTTTATTTCTTTCTCATCATTATTTCCTCAGAATTGTCTCCGCGAATA